>PVIH01016614.1:0-26607 GCA_004025045.1 Sigmodon hispidus
AAAAAAAAAAAAAAAAAAAAAAAAAAAAAAAAAAAAAAAAAAAAAAAAAAAAAAAAAAAAAAAAAAAAAAAAAAAAAAAAAAAAAAAAAAAAAAAAAAAAAAAAAAAAAAAAAAAAAAAAAAAAAAAAAAAAAAAAAAAAAAAAAAAAAAAAAAAAAAAAAAAAAAAAAAAAAGCAAACAAAAAAATCAAAATCAAGGCATTTACTACTCACTGTTTATCCTCAAAGGATTAACTTTGATTCCTTTTTAAAATAAGTAGAATGAAAAAATACTTAGTCAGGGTTTTAGTAACAGTAAAACTAATACAAAGCACTGAATAAAATGTTAAACCTGTTATATAAACTCAAGAAATGTCAGTTACTACTATTTAAAAAGCCATGTTAAAGAAAATCAATTTACCTCACAAGAGAAGGTATATGGTCAGGAATTTTCCAAATGTGCTCAGAGAACATAACCATGGAGAGGGCAGAATAGTTTCTGGAGGGCAAACACTATATTCAGAGACACTGAAATAAAAAAGTTTGTTTAGAGGACCCCCAAATCATTATCCTTGACGGGAGAATGCATGTGTGTTAAGGCAAGCATACAAGAAAATTGAATTGAGAAGTGAAAGCAATATGGACCATGCTTACAGTTTACTCTCAGTGGCTAGCACAAAACTCGACACACATATTCGGAAAAATGAAGTGGAAAAATACATGTTGAGTATTGTTATTGAAAGGTTCGGTTAAAAAATGTTACAGTGAAAGAAACATTGCATTTAAAGTAGGAGGAATGGAGTCCTCTTTTGACTAACTACTGCTGTTTTTCGAACTTACCTGCTGTTTGGCTTTAGCAAATTACTGGTATCAACTGGGGATGACACCTAACAAGGGACCATCAAAGGGCCCGACACTAAAAGCACACACTCAACAAATGACAGAGACTGCACCTGCTATCCACATCTTAGGTATTTTTCTCTATTTGCAAAGCCATAGGGTAAAAGTAGACTTTGGTTCAAACCAACACTAAAATAGTATACCAGGCTTGCCAAGGACGAAAAGGCCCCTCAGGCGCGGGATACAGGTCAGCTACGCGAAGCGCAATCCTGAGACCTCCACTTGGGGCCGAGTCCCATGACAGAGTGTTCGAGAGGCGGGTCTCGGTAGTTTCCTGTGAGGCCGAGCAAACAAAACGGAACAAAATACAACAAAAACCCACCGAAAACCACTTGGCACTAGTGTCCCGCGGCTTTCCTCAGGCGAAGCCTCGAAAAAGGTGAAAGGAAGAAAGCAGGAAGTGACGCAACCATAAAGGATACGGAAGTGACCACACACCGGAAGTATACTTGTTTCCAAGGCGACGGCTCCGCCACCGCTCCGTCCAGGCTGCAGGAACTAAGACGCTGGCAAACGACTCAGAGGAGAGCGTTCCCGCGGACGGCGGCCGCCGCCACAGCCACCCGCGGGTACAGGAGACCGAAGACTGCGGCCTCCGCGCCAGCCGCCGCGCATGTGCGACCCGCGGCCCGCAAGGTTCCCTCGGCACCGGGTCCAGAGAGAGGGTAGTGGAAGAGCAGGGATCCTGTCGCCTCAACCCCCGAGAAAGAAACCACGAAGAAGGTGACCGCCGCTCCAGGATCAACTCGGGAAGAGTAGGTGACGACGGCGGCTTTTCCCGCAGGGATTCGAGAAGAGTCGGTGAAGACCTAGGCCAGCACCGTAGTGTCTCTCAAGAGAGAGTCAGGGGACACGATGGCTACAGGCAGAGCAGCCCATGGATGCCTGTGAGGGGCGACAGCGGCCAACGCAGCAGCGACTGGAGGGGGACTGTCAGTGAAGACTCCTGGGTGGGCATCCCTGAAGCCCGAGGGCCCCAAGCCAGCGACTCGGGGGACAGAGGCAGTGACGACCGCAGCGCTTCTTGTGAAGGAGGAGCAAGTGTCGATGGCAGTAGTTCTTGGAGAGGAGTAAGTGATGACCGGAGCTATGAGGCCAGCGACTCCTCCAGGGTGAGCATCAGCGAAGACGCCGGGCGCCGCCTCAGTGGCTTCTGGGAGAGAGAAAGTGAAGAAGATTCCCGCTACAGGGGCTCTTGGGAGAGAAGGGAGAATCGTGCGCCCCGCGCCAGCGACCAGGAATCCTCTTGCTGCAGCAGCAGTGAGCCGTGCGTGGGAGCCAGCGAAGATAGACGCAGCAGCAGAGGCCTGGGCTCCACTCCACCCCAGAGTCCAAGTCCGAGGGCGAAGGACGGTGCCATGCCTGGTGTGTCCAATTCAGGCCCTTCCAAGTCCTCTAGGGAGACTGCAGACTCATGTAAGTCACATTCTTCTGTTGTCATCTCTTGTCTGTGCCACAGCATTTTTTTCAACTTCAGGGGCATCAGCCTGAGCCCCTGTTGGCATTTTTATTCCCTATTATCATCCCTTCTTTTCCCTTTATTTTCACCAATTCCCTATGTTCCATTATTTGAACCTTCTCCTTTTATATCTACACCATCTAGCTGTCTATCAGACATCTTACTCAGTTCAAACATTACTTGTTAAATATTATGGATCTTTGTGCTTTCCTAATAACAACAGTGATCTGTGGGCATAAACAGATGTTTAGAGGGCAGTTTGACAGGCACATTCCATCCATCAAGAAAACTCAAATTTGCTTCCTCTTTTAGACATGACCTGCCAAGCCACAGGTTTTGTACTGGCTTACAGTATTAGGTATGAACTCTGCCTTATGTTCAGCTGGAAGGCTGTTGGTTTTACCCATGATAACTAAGCCACTTTTTCACAAGCAGGCACACTCTGCCTTGCATATTTTAACATACAGGATTCATAGCCAAGCAGGGATGTTGGTAACAGTTCTCAATCAGCAGCTTGCCTTGACCCCTCTGGCACTCCAAAAGCCAGCAACAGGGTGGACATTTTCAGTTCAGTTTCAGTTCAGTCTAAGCTTAAGCACATGCAGTGTCTTCAGCAACAAAGTCTAGTTCTGGCATACAGCCAATGGCAGCAATAACTTTTAAGGTTTGTGAGGTCCCAGGCATTTCCCTGGACAATGGCTCTCTTGGAGGTACCCCACCCCAGCACTATGTTTTTTGTTTGATAATTTTATTGCTTCTGGGAATGTCCCTTTTCACCCATGTAGGGTAGGTAAACCATTTACATTTCAACTCTGTAGCTATTGTTTTAACAACCTATTTATTCTTTTAATTAACTCAGCCTCAGTGGGATGGAAAGGGGTTATAGTCCTCAGTTTTTCTGCCTCCATCGTAGTCCAACTGATCTGGTTCACTCCCATGTGCCACAACCTCACAATTAAGGCTGTGATAGGCTCTTTCATTGCTTGTTTAAGAATCTTCCCCAGTTCCAGCAGTCCTGAGTATCCCTGATTACCATAGTTTCTTGCACTGGACCATTGGTAATGCCCCATCTTCATGCTAGGCTATACATTCCCCCTTTTATTCTATTCGAGATTAGACCTGCAGGGTATCTTCTGTTGCTTTTACCATCTTTTCCTCACTCTTGGAATATTCTCATGGGCTTCCAAGTTCATGGAGCTCAAGAAGGGTTTTTGAGCACAGATCTAACTCTCATTTACTTCCAGCTCCCAAATCTTAAGCAGCAAGCCAATACCTCTATTGTATCCTCTTGTTTATTTATTTTACTCAACAGATCAGAGAGTAACTGGAGGATGCTAGCTGTATCCCCCTTTCTTGTTGTAATGGCTCCTTTACAGAAACAAGTTCCTGCTTGACCGCCACCTCTCAGAGGCCAGGCAACCTTTGCTGAGGCTTGCTGGCAATCTTGACCCCTTTTGCTTGCCCACTAATCTCAAAGACTGCAAAATTTCCTCTAAAACTTTAATTGTTTTTAGAGCATCATCATGTCCCTTATCCAGCAGGTTTGCTGCCCATGTCATGTAGACAAAGACTGCAGTCAGTTCTAGGATTTCCCCCACAGACACTCTTAATTCTGATGTCTCAGCCATAGTTGCAATACTGCCTATTGCAAAAAGCATGTTACTGCTGTCACAGCACAAAGGAACACATATACACATACAGGAAAAACAACTCTATTGGAATTTTCTCAACAGATGTTCACCTACCTACCCAGGTTTCTCAACTTTAGTTACATTCATTGGTCCCATAGCCAGGATCATGTACGCACACTTCAACTCATCTTTGGTTCTGCTGTGTCCTGTTCAGATGCCAGGCATCACCATGGCTGTGTTTAATTTTTGGTATTTTTAATATCTTTATTTGAAAAATGGTGGGTCAGTGGTCATGCTGTATATCTCAGAACTAGAACCTAAAGTCAGATTAAGATATACTTAATTGGTTTCAATTTTTAGTGTGTATAAATAGTGCTTAGTGAGTATTTCAGATAAGTCTTATTCTTGAGATGGGCAATTGGGATTTCTCATGTTTCAAGGTCATATGCCTATATTAGCTATTATCTTTCCCTAGTTACAAGACTGTCTTTTTTATCTCTAAAACATATACATATAAATGATTTTCTGGGAACATGGCTGTTTGTGTGATCTATTTCTTTGTTTTAGACTACTCCAGAGTAGTCTAAATTTTCTAGTAAAGCTTTCAGAAAGCTAAAGCGATGTGCTTTCTCTTGGTTCATTGCTGCAATCTTTTTTTTCACAGTTCTGTAATGTATTTGAAGAGATTTTGTTTTTCAGTAGGTTCCAGGAAGAAGGTGCATTTTGGTAGCATACATGATGCAGTACGGGCTGGTGATGTCAAGCAGCTTTCAGAGATGGTGGAACGTGGAGCCAACCTCAATGAAGTGGATGCTCTCCATCAGTTTACCCCTTTACATTGGGCAGCACATTCTGGAAGTTTGGAGGTAAAAATCTACAACTACTGTTAAACTAAAATAAATTAACAATGATAATTTTATAAATTTAGTTTACCGGGATAAGACTTCATGCTTGACATTCCAAATAATCTTTTCAGCTCAATGTGTTATTTGAGTGCTCTAGTAGGGCTTCTTAACAAATTATCCCAAAATGTCGTCTTGTAAAGTAACCATTTTTAAATACTAATGAGTGAATTAAGAAGCAGAATTACAGTAAAAGCCTGTCTTTGCTCTGCAATTTCTGGGGTTTCAGTTAGAAGGCCTGGAGGCCACATCTGGGGATATACAATAGTAGAGCACCTGTCCCATGGACATGAGACCCGAGGCTCTATCTTCAGTACTGAACTAGTGTGCTGAGGCCTCACTCACTCAGATATCTAGTGTTGATTCTGGATATAGACTGAGTACTTTATTTCCAAGTAGATGTTTTGCTGAGTTCTCTCTGCTGGGGCTAGTTTGTGCTTCTTTACAATATGATGACTAGATTCTAAAGACAGGCAGAGAGGCTAACTTATAAAGCATGACAGTGAACCCATCCATGTTCATGTTTTGCATGTAATTTAATGTCTCAAAGAACACATTGTAGCTGTCATTTCTCTCCTGAAAGTTAAATATTAAACATGTTTGGCATTTATTAGATTCACTGATGTTTTAAGCAACTACTGTACATTGTTATATAATTCTCTTGACTGCTATACAGATATCACATTCTATGTATGGCTTCTCCTTTTTTTGTTCCAACAATTTGCTTTTGAATTTAAGTCATGTGGTTTTATATATGTACTCTAGTTTATTTGTTTCAGTCTTATGGTAATGGTTTATTCTTAAAGTAATAGGATTTACTCATTTTCCATAATACTTAGTTGGTTTCAATTTTTAGTTTGTACACACAATGCTTAGTGACTATTTTATACAAGTCTTATTCTTGGGATATATACAAAGGCAACTGGAATTTTCATGTTTCAAGGTTGTATGCTTATATTAGTTATTATCTTTCACTGTCTAAAGGCTATAGTAAGTGTAGTCACAAAACTGTCTTATCTGTCCCTAACACATATACACATAGACTTTTTTCCTGTGAACATGACTGTATAATTTGTTCTTTGTTTTAGCCTACTCTGCTTCATGTAAACAAATCTGGATCAAATAATCTCCCTGTGTTAGTGTGGGTCTCAGTTGAAGTGAACAGGAATTTTCACTTTGCTGTGTCAGTCAATGGATTCCTCTCACTAGAGAGAAGTGTACCTTGGCTATTCTCCATGAATGAGAACTTATAGGTGGGTGTGGTCTCTGTTGTTCCCTTCCACATCTCAATTTGATCTGCATTCTGGCAGATTTTTCATCTGTTTTGTGTTTGAGTTATAGATAGTTCATAAAAAGTGAAATTTTCTTTCCTTCCTCCCTTCCTTCCTCCCGCCCTTTCTTCCTTCTTGTTTTTTGACTGATGTTAGAAACAAGCAGAAATAAAGGTTTTATTCTGCCATATTCAAATAGGATCTGTTGCAGTATTAGTTTCTTCCCTGGTACCTGAAGGGAAGAGCTGACATCAAGATCTCAGCACACAAGAGATGTATTTGCTCCCGAGGGACAGAGGGTAGGGAATAAGAGACAAAGACAAGAGATCGAGGATGAGAGAGAAGGGGAAGGGAACAAGGGAGAGCAGGAAGGGATATTTTTTCCAGGGAACAAAGGACTGCCTCTGCATAGACAGGAGACAGATGTGGCCCATAGACAAATGATAGACTAAAGGTAAAAGGCAACCTTGTGTTAGGTTGAGGGATTTAATTTTAATTGGATGTTAATTAGGGCAGTCAAAGGGGTCTTTTGATTGCTGAACTTCAATACTTTGATAGCTGGACCTTGGCAGTCAGGCTCAGGGGGAGGAAGTGGCCAACTAAGGGAATAGACCTTGATGGCCGCTTTAGGAATGTGATTTCATGGTTTTTATCAAGTCAGAGGGAATGGGGAAGAAGAACAAGGTCTGCCAGAGCCATGTTTGCCGTGCTCAGGTTGCCTAAGTCCTCTCAGTTCCCATTCAGCCTCATTGATTACTTTCATTTAATGATCTTTAAAGTTTCAAAAAATATTTCATTTACTTATGTTTTAGACAGGGTTTCACTGTGTAGCTCTTGCTTGCCTGAAAATTCCTATGTAGACTAGGCTGGCCTCAGACTCAGAAGTCTACCTGCCTCTGCCTCCTGAGTGGTTCGATTAAAGGAGTAAAGTCATTTCTAATGTTAGCTTTCCCAAGTTGTTGGCTACTGAGGTTGGAAGTTTTCTCTACAATATGCCTGAGCCTAGTGTTCATCTTGTTCACCTCCAAATAAAAATGTGCTTCTCGTAGGAAAATGGAGCTAAATCTGCACTGTGAAGCTAGGGATGGGGAAAGCTATAGCCCCAGACTAAAAACAGAAGTCCTTTCCGTTATTACTGAGATCCAGTAGCTTTATCTTTCTTCTAAAAATATTTTTGCTTATCTGTATTTATGAATGTGTGTGATAATGTGCACATGTGCCTGAAGAGACCAGAAGAGATCTCTTGGAGCTGGAGTTCTAGGCAGTTGTCAGCCACCCTGTGAGAGTACTGAGAACTGAACTTAGGTCCTCTGAAAGAGCCATCTCACCAGAAACTCCTTTAAACATTTTATTTTGCTTTTTTTTTTTTTTTTGAAAGAGAGAGAGAGAGAGAGAGAGAGAGAGAGAGAGAGAGAGAGAGAGAGAGAGAGAGAGAGAGATTATATCATAGCCCAGGCTGACCTCTATAGTAGACAACCTTGAACCTGCAATCTTCCCATCTCTATCTTCTAAGTGTTAAGATATAGGTGTGCCCCCGTGCATGTTATGTGCAGTGTTTGTTCACTATACCCTCAAAGTACTCAACTTAAGGAATCCTTTTATCTCAAGCTTCTGATTAGCTAGGATAATAGGTACATGCTGTGTACCCCTTTATAGTAAAAAATTTTAAAAATATTTTGCGTGTATGGGAGTTTTGCTTGTATGTATGTCTGTGTATCATGAATGTGCATCAGAAATCAGAAGAGGGAGGGTGTCAGATCCTATGAGACTAGAGTTCCAGACAATTGTTAGCTACCATGTTGGTGCTGGGAATCTAATACCAGGTTTTCTGGAAGAGCAGCCAGTGCTCTTAATGGCTGAACCATCTCTTTAACTCATCAATTGATTTTTGGACGAAGGTGCAAATGTAATTTAATGAAGACAAATAACATTTTTAGTCCATTTTTTTTCTTTCTAATTATTACTCTTTTAGATTTATCTTATTTTAAGTGTGTGGGTATTTTCCCTGCATTTATGTCTGTAATGGGACATTTCCTGTTCCATTTCCCTGTTTTCAAATACCTGGCAGCCACTTCCCAAATAATTGAGTTGGAGGCTTAATATTACTTATAAATGCTTAGCCGAGGGGCTGGAGAGATGGCTCAGCGGTTAAGAGCACCGTCTGCTCTTCCAGAGGACCCGGGTTCAATTCCCAGCACCCACATGGCAGCTAACAACTGTCTGTAGTTCCAGTTCCAGGCAAACACCAAGGCAAATAAATAAATAAATAATAAATAAAGTTAAAAAAAATGCTTAGCCGATAGTTCAGGCTTGTTATTAGCTAACTCTTACATTTAAATTAATCCATAATTCTTATCTATTTTAGCCATGTGGCTTGTACCTTTTCTCAGTATGACATTCTTATCTTGCTTCTCTGCCTCCACTTTTCTTCAGATCATTCTTAGTACAGTCACCCCATCTATACTTCTTGTTTGGCTACTGGCCAATCAGTACTTTTTAAAACCAGTTTGAGTGGCAAATCTTCACAGTGTACAAGAGGATTATTCCACAGCATCTGTGGACAGTGCCCTTAGAGGTCAGAAGAGAGCATTAGATTCCTTAGAATTGGAACTGTGAATGGCTATGAACCATCATGTGGGTGCCAGGAATTGAACTCAGGTTCTTTGCAAGAGTAACCAGTATTCTTAAGTTCTGAGCCACCTTTCCAGCCCCAAATAACATTTTTATTAGTTGTCCTAATTGGACATTCATGTGAAATCAGTGTTAATCTTGACCCATACTAGGTTCCATATAGAATTTATCCAAAATAAATCGTAACTAAATATAAAACTTGTAAGACACATAAAAACAGGCCAGAACCTTTGCAAATCAGACTTGACTAAAGATTATATCCAGTTTAAATAAGGAGCACTTAGAACTGAACAGGAAGAAGATAAATGGGCAAATGGTACTAGACATGGTCTCAGAGAGAATGTGTAGATGCATGGCAATTGAGCCTTGTGAGAAGTTCATTATCCTTAGCTATTAGAGAAATGCAAATTAAAGTTACAGTGAGAAACTACATGTGCATAATAACAGTGAAAGAGAAAAAGTCCCCAAATGACAATACCTTGGCCAAGAATGTGGAGAACCAGAAATACTCATGCATTGCTGATGAGAAGATAAAAATAAAATAGATACTCTAGCAGACAGTTGGGTGTTTTATTATAATATAAACACACTATTTCTATGTGGGAGCAGTTTCTGTATGTATTTCTTCAAAGGATATTTAGAGTGACTTCAGTGTCAAAGGGCTGGCAGTGTAACACATAGGGGTTTCTCCACAAATATTTGTCAGATAAATAAATGGCTTGTTGTGATGGTTAGTTGGGTTGAGCTCCTTAAAAAAAAAAAAAAAAAAAAAAAAAATTGGCCAGCAAGAGGGCTCAGCAAGTAAAAGTGCCAAACTTGACAACGCAGGTTTGATCCCTGGAACCCATATGGTGGAAGAAGGAAAGAAAGTGTCTTTTGACTTCCATGTGTAGGAGTATGGGAATCAAGCTGACAAAATAATTAATAAATATAATAAAAAACTAAAAAAAGAGAGTAGTGCCCAAATCATCCAAACTTATTTAAATAGACATTTAAAAATGATAAAAATTTTCGTTGGTCATTAATTTTGGTGGCAGACCTAAATGATAAGTCTTGGCAAATTGCAGGTTATGAATGATGAGGAATTGAGTCAAAGATAGTCAACTTTTTTTTTTTTTTAATTTTTTTTGATTTATTTATTTATTATGCATACAGTTTTTACAGAAGAGGGCGCCAGACCTCATCATAGATGGTTGTGAGCCACCATGTGGTTTTGCTGGGAATTGAACTCAGGACCTCTGGAAGAACAGTCAGTGCTCTTAACCTCTGAGCCATCTCTCCAGCCCCGTCAACTTTTTTTTAAAAAAGAAAGATGTTTCTTAGAAGTAGAATGTGCAGGGCTGGAGAGATGACTCAACAGTTAAGAGCACTGACTGCTCTTCCAGAGGACCTGAGTTCAATTCCCAGCACCCACATGACAGCTAACAACTGTCTGTAATTCCAAGATCTGATACCCTTACATAGTTATACATGCAAAACATCAATTCACATAAAAAATAAATATTTAAAAAAGAAATCTCTTTTTAAAAAAAGAAGTAGAATGTGCAAAATTAGGTATTTACAGATTAAACACTAGGTGGAGCACAGACCTCCAGGTGCAGTCGTAAGGTGAGATTTGGGTTAGTTTAAAAACTTTCAGGGCTTATTTCACTGACTATCCTTCCTTTAAAAAAATTTTCTATTATATGTATTTTAGAGATACTATTGCAGTGAAATAACTGTTTATTTCAATACAGAAGTTTCTGGACCATTTAAAGATTTGTAGTAGAAGTTAGGCAGAAGCTTGCTGTGTACTTCTAGCTCCTCAGAAGAATCATTTGGATCCAGGAGTTCAAAGTCATCTTGGACAACATTGCAAGATCACAACTCTTAAAAAATAATTTATTGGGGCTGGAGAGATGGCTCAGTGGTTAAGAGCACCGTCTGCTCTTCCAGAGGACCCGGGTTCGATTCCCAGCACCCACATGGCAGCTAACAACTGTCTGTAGTTCCAGTTCCAGGCAAACACCAAGGCAAATAAATAAATAAATAAAGTTTAAAATTTAAAAAAAAAAAAAATTTATTTTAATTAGGTATATGAATGTGTGTTTGTGTGTGTGTGTGTGTGTGTGTGTGTGTGTGTGTGTGTGTGTGTGTGCAAGTGCTGCCTGAGGCCATAAGAGGGTGTTGGATTCTCCTGGAGATAGAGGTTGTTGTGAGCTACCCAACAGTGGTGATGGGAACTGAACTCCCATCTCTAGGAAGAACAGCAAGTACTCTTAACTTCTGAGCCATCTTTCTAGCTCTTGAAAAGAAAAACAAAAAAGTAACTGCAAATTGGCAGCTCTCGAGGAAATTTAACTGCAAATTGGCAGCTCTTGAGGAAATTTGCTCACAGATTGGCTTTGTTTGACATGTCCAATATTAGTCAAGTGGTAATTTATTGTGTTAGAACTTATTTTACTCACACTAAGAAATGCCTATAATTTAGCATCAAGTGTACCTGGTAGACAACTGGTGGCTTCCAGTTTGCTATAGTTTCTATTACTTTCTCTTACCTGACAGTAAAGCCAAGTGTTGGTTGCTATGTTATATTTGTGCTTCTGATTTTCTTATACTGGGCTTACTCTCATCTATGTTGTTTTCTATGTTACAATAGAAATCTCATGATAACAGACTAAACTTAAAAGTTATAAAATCCTAAAAATGTCTACTATACTACCCACTATGTTGTTATTCTTTAGTGCCTTCACTGGCTACTCTGGCATGGTGCTGATACCACACAGGGAACTACAAGAGGATGGACAGCTGCTCACATAGCTGCAATCCGAGGTCAGGATGCCTGTATGCAGGTAATGATTTGGGCTACTGTTTTCTTTTTAATTCAGTGAGTTCAGTTATTTTGTCATAGCTGTATTGGAATTTTGCCATTATTCTATTTGATGCAATGAATGCATGCAGTTATATGCTGTAAAGAAGGAATGACTGATACCAGCTAGCCCCATCAATAATAAATGGCTGGAGATTGTTTAGTCTCTGAAGTAGTTGGGTTGTTTTGAGTGATGTCACAGTTATGCCAAGAGTATCTTCTTTGTAGCTTGCTGCTGTGGTGCAGATGTTTGTATTGTACCAATGTAAATCTGTTCAAACTTGGTTCTCAAAGTGATGGGTGTTAACTTGTGAGGAAAGAGAGACTACAATAGTAACTTCTGGGAAAAGTGGGTCAAGCAAAGCTTCACCCGATGTGTTCCTTCCAGCAAGCGTGAGCCCACATCAGTCCTTGCACCTTCATCCTCTTCTCTGCCCCACAGTGTTCTCTTCCTTCTTAGAGTTTTATGGTACGGATTTTGGTGCTGTGCTGCATGCTTGGTAGTGATTATCTGTCCTACAAACGTTCTGATTTTGTAGGTCAATAAGTTTTATTATTAATAATATTATTATCCTCAAAACACAGTAAATACTCAGTATATCATTTATGACTGTTATTGGCTGGTTAGACTAGACAAGGTCATAAAGACTATTCTTTTTAAAGCCCTTGGTAGGAATTATGACTAAATAATTCTTTGCTAAGGTACTTGTAAATAAAGACTGGCTAGAAAAGGAAATGCTGAGTGAGAAAAAAATAATTGAAAAATATTGACTAGGAGGGAGTTGGGGTGTAGCTACACAATACAGTGCAGTGGTACCTGGTCCAGGCTCCAGGTCCAATCTGCAATGTCAAAAAGGAGAAAGGTACTAATAGTTCATTTGTAAAAAATAGATTTTAATTTTTGGAGCTGTTATAGGTTCAGTAGAATTAAGCAGAAGATTACAGATTTCAAATTGCTAGATTGATTTCCCAGCCTGAGACCCTCTAGTGGTACAGCATAATTACCTGTCACCCATAGTTTACAAGGAGATTCACTTTTGGTATTATACATACTGTGCATTTGAATAAATTATAGCAATATAGTGCTTGGCTTGTTTGCTTATTTTAGTGATAATGTCTTGATGTATATATAAGACAGGCTAGACTTGAATTTGTGATCCTCCTGCTTCAGCCTCCCAAGTTCTAGGATTATAGGCATCAACATACATGATAACCACTAATTTTTTTCATTCTTCTCTTATATATTACATACTGACTGTAGTTTTCCCCCTCCCTCAGCCTCTTCCTCTCTCTCCTCTCCCACAGACACTGCCACCCCTGCCCCTCCCCTTCAGACAAGATCTGGCCTCCCAGGGATATCAACCAAACTTGGCATAACAAGTTACAATAAGACGAGGCACATACCATCACATCAAGACTAGACAGGGCAACCTAGTAAGAAGAAAAGGGCCTCACAAGTAGCCAAAACAGTCAGAGACAGCCCCCATTCCCACTGTTAGGAATCCTACAAGAACACCAAGCTACTCAGCTATAATATATGCAGAGGACCTAAGTAAGACCTCGAAGGCTCCCTGATCTCTTCCAGCCCTCGTGATTCTCGGTCATTTGATTCTGGTTCACTAATTTCTCTTAGTGCTGGATATTTCATTGTGTGAATGTTTGTTAGTGTTCACCTATTTAAGGGTATTTTTGTTGTTTCCAGTCCTGGCAATATGGATAAAGCTTACAAATATTCACATTTAGATTTTCATCAGAAAAAGGTTTTCAATTTTATTAGGTATTTACCTAAATGCTAAGGAGTGTATGATTGTTGGATTATGGTAATATTATGCTTGGCCTCGTAAGAGACACTGCCCGACTGTCTTCTGTTCTGCCCAGTCTCAGCGATCCCCAGAAAAATCCCCAGAATAACACCAACTCAACAAACGCAAGGCAAGGTTTTTGTTTTTGTTTTTTTAATTGCAGTTGTGACAACTGGGCTCAGATCAAAAACTGAACTGAGCTGCTATCTACCCCAAAAGCAAGCCCTTTTAAAAGCAAAGATCAAACAAACACTATAAGAATGCTGTTGTGAGGCTGGGGAGTGAGGGCTCAGAGAAAGTTTGTTTTACTATTGCTGGCAGGTGGGCAGCTGCTGGCTGATTGATTGTTTTAGGGCGGGGAGAGAATGCCTCCTGGCTGGCCACACTTGTCCTTGGGTGCTTAGCTTTGGGGGTTTAGAAACTTCTTAGCTCCAAAAATAACTCCAGGCCTCAAGGTGGAGGGACTTTAGTTTCCACCTCTTCCAAAGTACTCAACCTCTGCTTCCTTGTCCTTGCCAGCTTTTGTGTCAATATTATAGATTTTGGCTATTCTAATAAGTAGTAGATGGTGGCATTTTATTGTTGCTTAAATTTGCATTACTCTAGTGGCCTTTGATGTAGAGTAGTGTTTCATATGCTTTATCATCTTTGGTCAATATCTGCTCTGAACATTTTTTGGTAGATAGGAGGAGACTGATTTCAGAGACTGCTGCAAGTTAAGGAATTTACCGCTGAGCTACAGCACTGACTAATGTTAAAATTGAATTTTTTCTTATTGTTTAATAATTTGTTTAGGGGGCTAGAGAGATGGCTCAGAGTTAAGAGCACTGCCTGCTCTTCCAGAGGTCCTGCGTTTCAGTTCCTGGTAACCACATGGTGTCTCACAACTGTCTATAATGAAATCTGGTGCCCTCTTCTGGTGTAGGAACACATGCAGACAGAACACTATATAATTAATAAATAAATGTTAAAAATAAAAGAATTTGTTTTGTATCTTTCTCCTTTATCAAATATGTCTTTAACAAATATTTCTCTGTGTGTGAACTGTCTTTTTTTCCAGAGTAGCTCTGGTTAATTGCAATGAATCCTAGTTTATCAGTTCTTTCTTTCATAGATTGTACATTTGGTATTGTATCTAAAAAACTATAACCAGGCCCCTAGATTTCTCCTCTAGGGGTATTATAGTTTTGTATTTTCTATGGTGATACATTTTAAGTTAACTTTTTTCTTTTTTCCCCTTTCTTCCCTCCTTTACTCCTTCCTCCCTCTCTTTCTTTTTTCTTCCTTCTTTCTTTTGAGACAGAGTCTCTCCACATAGCCCTGTCTGTCCTGGAACTCACTATGTAGACCAGGTTGCATAAATCTCACAGAGATCCACCTGTTTCTGCCTCCCAAGTGCTAAGATTAAAGGTATGTGCCATCATACTTGGCCTAGTTAATTTTTTTCGGTGTTTGTAAGGTCTGTGCTTAGTACAGTATTTTTCCATGTGAATACTCAGTTGTTTTAGCACCTATATATTGAAAGACAATCTTTTCTTCATTGACTTACTTTCTTTTCTCCTTTGCCAGCATTTAGTTGACTGTGTTTATGTGGCTCTATTTTTATGCACTGTGTTCTGTTTCATTGCAATATCTGTTTTTCTTTAGTCAATATCAGTTTGTCTTGATTTCTGAAAAATGAGTCTTGAAGTTGGATTGTGTCTGTCCTCCAACCTTGTTCTTTCCTTTTAATATTGTCTTGGTTATTCTGGGTCTTTTGCATCTTCATAGACTTTTAAATCTGTTTGTTGATATTCAGAAAACACATCACTGAGTTTTGATTGTGACAGATAGATTTGTGAAATTTATTCCCTTTCTGTTATATAGGAAGAAATACTGTAGTCCATGACATATATGGAAACTGGCCCAGTTACACATTTGAATGAAACCATTTAGAATATTAACCGGGAACTTAGAGCTAGCCAATTAAGGTCCCGAAGGCAACATTAAAGAAGAACTCAGCCCCTTTTTAGGGTTACCAAAGGAATGTACCATATTTTGCCTGTAGGTCATATGTAGTAATTTTGTTCTAGATAAATTAACTGCTTCCCTTTACTCTGTATCAGAATTCATAGTCTAGCACGTGTCCTCATGCTCACCTACTTCCACTTCTCTGTTTCCAGGCTCTTATCATCAATGGAGCCAACCTGGCAGCTGAAGATGATCGTGGATGCACACCTTTACACCTCGCTGCCACTCACGGACACTCCTTTACTTTACAAATAATGCTTCGAAGTGGAGTGGTGAGGATCTTCTCTTAAGTAGTGTGTGATCATGTAGATGGACTAGTATTTGGTAGCCTGGTTATCTTCTACTGACTTTTCAAATCTTTTCTATGATTTATAAGAAGTAATTTTTTCCCTTTAACTTTCCCATCTTTAAACATGTATACAGTAAATTGAGACAAATCTTCCCCTGCCTTTACCCCAAATGAGCAACAATACAAAATATTTCAGAGATTTTGGTTTTGGTTGTGGGTTCAGAGCTTAACTGGGAAGATTCTGTGAAGCTTTTAAACAAATCTTCACCAGGTAATTGTGTCTATAAATTTGTGTGTATCTACAAAATGATTTTAAAAACCTCTTTATTTAATACACCAATTTAGAAAGTGATTCATTTCTCTGGGTTTTAATTTATTTATTCTAATGTTTATTATTTTTAAAAAATATTTTAAAACTATGCATATGTGTGTGGGGCTATGTGCATGTGAGTACAGGTGCCTGCAGTGGCCATAGGCCTCAGATTCTCACTGGAACAGTTCCAGGCTAATGCTAGCCAGCTGATACGGGAGCTCAGAACCAAACACAAGTCCTCTCCATGTTTAGTGGCTGAGCTACCTCCTCAGTTTCCTATTATTTACTTTTGATAGTTCTCAGTGGTTGTATAACTTTTTAAAGAACAGAGCTTCTACTGAGTATGATGGCTCATGCCTGTAATCTTAGCATTTGGGAGACTGGGCCAGCCTGGGTTACAGCGTGAGACCTTGTTTCAACTCCTCCCCCAGAAAGAGAGAGGTGAGGGAAGAAACACATTGCCAATATGGAAGGCATTATGGTAAGAGTCTTTCCTAGGAAGTAAAAGCATTAAACATTTTTCCTTTGGTTAATTCTTTATGTTCTCAATGACAAGGCATCACTTAAACTCACCTCCATTCTTTTTATTTTATAGAATAGGACTGTGAAACAGTTACTTTAGTTTCCTTGAAAACATTGTCTTATGTGACTATCAGTTTTCTTTTTAAAAGGCTATTTTATATCGGTTCACTGAAAACTTCATTGCTATGTGTTCAGGTCAGTGGGTGCAGTCAATATTTTATTATTAAATTCTTGCTGTATAATTTTAAGAATAGCTTCCAGTTTTCAGTTGCAGAATCAAGCTTCTAAAATTACTGCTTTCCTTACAAAGGAAAAGCAAGGGGTTTGGTGATTTAGCTCAGTGGAAGAGCGAATGCTTGCCTAGCAAGCCGAAGGCCCTGGGTTCGATCCTTAGCTCCAGGAAAACAAAACAAAACAAAACAAAGATAACAAAATGGCAAGAAACTGAGCTCTTGTGAATTTTACCACTAGGATCCCAGTGTGAATGACAGGAAAGAGTGGAAACCTGTGCATTATGCAGCTTTTCATGGGCGCCTGGGCTGTTTGCAGCTTCTTGTCAAGTGGGGGTGCAGCATAGAAGATGTGGACTACAATGGAAACCTTCCAGGTATTGAACTAAAGCAAACATTTCAGTTTTTCATGGATAAAATATGTAAATGCTTGATCATATTTAAGAAATTTAAACTGTCCCATCATTGTGCAATTTCCTTACGAAGCTAAAATAGTAGATCAACTGATATGAACTAGTTACTATCATGCCTGTGTTATATACCCTTCATGATTTCTTTCCTAGAGCCCTCCCAGCTGTAGAGAAACTGGCTCTTCTTTCTCTTTTGTCTTTCCTGCTCCTCCTTCCTCAGTATTCATGGGACACAGCCTTACACAAGTTAAGCAGGTGCCTGGTCCCTGGGCTATACCCGCCAGGATTAGTGCTGTTTCCCTCCCCCTTTGCCACTCAGACAGCCATTCACTATTAGGTGGGAAGAGGACACATGCATGAGCTGCTTAGTTTATTGCAATTTAGGTTTAACTTGAAACCAACTGGCTAGCTGACACAGATTCTAAACACCCTATTTTCTTTATGAAATGGTACTGAAATTCAGAAGACAGATCACAGTGATATAGGAATAAAAATGATTCCTGAGGGCTGCAGAGATGGCTCAGCAGTTTAATTAATTTGCTGCTCTTCCAGAGGACCTTAGTTTAATTCCCAGCAGCTATATCAGATAGTTCACAACTGCCTATGCCTCCAACTCCAGAAGACCTGATACCTTCTTCTGGATTCTGTGAGGTCATTCACACTTACTTGTGCTCATATCCACACATACACACACATGCATACACATGATTTTTAAAAAGATCCTTGAATTAGATCTTAAAGGAATCTTAAGCACTCTTATGAAGGGAAAATCTAGGCAGATAATATGAACGAGTGTGATCCAATTGCTTTGCTGTTTAGACTATCTCTAGATCCTTATGGATCCGTGGTTGTTTGCCTTGGTAAGCTGGATGCTGTCTTCTCCCTCCCTCTCTTGTCTGTCTTCTGGACCTTTACACCATGGCCTGGGATATGGCTTTCTTTATGAAGTACTTTTAGCATTCTTTTTGTGAAGACTTGTTGGTTCTATATCATAGAGACATTCCTTATGTTTGAGAAATTTCATTATTTTACTTTTACGTTTACTTTTCTATGTGCAATACAAAGTAGGAGTTAGTTTCATTTCAAGAATGTCTGGTCATTAAAGATCAAACTTGTGTTTTTTAAAATATTTTATAATTTTTTTATGTGAATTAGTGTTTTGCCTGCATGTATAACTGTGTAAGGGTGACAGATCTTGGAATTACAGACATTTGTTAACTGCCATGTAGATGCTAGGAATTGAACTCAGGTCCTCTGGAAGAACAATCAGTGCTCTTAACCGCTGAGCCATCTCTCCAGCCCCTCAAACTTGTTTTTTAAACATGTATTCTCATTGTGATAGTATAATATAGAGGATAAGAATACCTGAGGAACTAGGGATACTCTCAAAAACTTGTTTTATGAAACCAATTCAGGGTTTAATAAAGATCTTTTAATATTGATTTAAACATGGAAGTTAAGAGAAAGAGATATGCACAGAGAGACACACAACATATCATGAGTGTGTGCTCTGAGAAAGAATTGTCCTCTCAAACAGTTTGGTATATATTTATTGAGCACAACCCATGTATCTATGTACTAGAGAGAACTCAGCAGAAAGTCAGAGGTATGCAGTGGTGAGGGGAAGATCGATAACCATTAAAATGAATGATCCAAACATACAGCATTATAGAGGGATACATGTTTAGGCAAATATAGCAAAGGAGTGGAGACTATTAGAGGAATAAACTGTAAACTAGAGTTGTAGTTAGGAAAGCGTTCACTGAGGTAGTAACAGTTGGTAGAGACCGAAGGAGTTTGGCTTTTGGCTAGTCCGAGGAAGAGTATTATAGGGAGAGGTGATGAGGCCTGGTGGTTTGCATAAGGGTGAATCAGTGTGACCAGATTGAAAGTAAACCTTAGGAACAGATGAGGTGTCAGAGGTACTGAGAGTAACCGAGAGGGTTTGAGTTGGGGTGACTTGAGCAAACTTACACCTTAGAGCCATGGTTCTCAACCAGTGGATGGCGACCCCTGTAGCAAACTTCTGTCTCCAAAATTATCACCATCACAATTCAGAACAGTAGTAAAAGTACAGTTGTGAGGTAGCAATGAAATAATTTTATGGTTGGAGTTTACCACAGCATGAGGAACAGTAAGGGTTGCATTATTAGGAAGGTTGAGAACCACTGCCTTGGAGGACCATTTTGGCTATTATATTTGTAATCTACTGTAGTGAGGATGTGGGCATGGCAAGGCAAAAAAGAGAGAGACAATCCAGATATTGTGTCAGAGTCTCAGCTACCCCATAGTTTGAGGTATGGGGATTGTAAATTTGAGGCAGACTGATTCATTTACTAAGACCCTGTCTTAAAATAAAATTGAAGAAATTTTCATAGCATGCTCAAGGCCCTGAGTTTAATCTCCAGTGCCCTTGTAAAGGAAAACAGAAGTCTGGTATAACAATTTAAGTGACTGTTTAGGTTTGGCCACGTATAGTGGTATGGAATGGAAAAGGTTAGGAGAGTGGGAAGGAACTTGGTTCTGTGTATACTCAGAGGGAGACACTAGGAGTTTCTGATGTAGTGGAGTTGTGGGGAGTGACAGCAGTAATAAAGCCTGGGAAACTTGGGAAGGAGAGAGTTTTCTTTCTGATGTTTAAGATGCAGAAGATAGGGCTGGAGAGGTGGCTCAGCAGCTAAGATCACTGGCTGTTCTTCCAGAGGACCTGAGTTCAGTTCCCAGCACCTACATGGCAGCTCACAACAGTCTGTAACTCTACCTTCAGGGGATCCAATACCCTTACACAGACATACATGCATGCAGAACACTAATACATAAAATAAAAATAAATAAATCATTTAAAAAAAGATATAGAAGACAGTGCCAGGAAAGTGTGAGGAAAGAGGTTAATTTTATTATAGGTTAGAAATCTATGAGATTTGAACACATGTGATAATGGTTAGCAGGGTCATTTTCAGGAAGGACCATTTGGTAGTGCTGCAGGATGACCCAGGATGGTATGTATGGGATGAGCCTGAAAGCTAATCTCTGGACTTAAGGACTTCTCTTTGTGACACAATGGCCACTTGAATACTACTTTGCTTTCCTTTAGTCACAATTTACCCAAATATTAACTTTTTCTTGGTCTTCAGAGTCATTGCTTTATGACTATTTTTTTTTATCTCTTTCCTGAAAAGTTTGGCTATGACTGCCCCTCAGTCTGATCCAATATTTTTAAGAATTCTTTGTATTTTCTTGTCTGTTCATACCATTCTTTTTTGTTTATTTTGGTCATTTATAGCTTTTAGAAATGACTTGTGTTATTTTATTTTCAAGGATTTGGTGTGGAAACAGTAAATATGCTAATGTGTGCTTAGTATGCAGCCTTGTGGTAATATACTTTATATTTAATAAAATCAGCATGGCATATCAGAGAGAGGATACAGACTACAGTCAGTTCTCACCCAGCCGACTTCTCAGAGTAAAGAGTCCTCAGCCTGGCTCTTGCTTCTACTGAATATCTCAATGTTACCTTTGCCTGCCTTAAATATCTTCTTTGCCCAGTTGTTTCACTTTGGGGTTCAACTCTGCATCATAATTCTAGTCCTAGAGTTAGGATTAAAGGTGCGAGCTACTATTGTTTGGTTGTTAGGCCTTTAATTCACAAAAATACAAAAAGATCTTTATCCCCTGAATGATGTGATTAAAGATGTGGGTCACCACTTTCTGGCCCTCAAGACTTGGCTGTGGGTGATTCTGTTCTCTAATATTCCTGGCTGATTTTATTAAACATAAAATATATCACCACATAGCCTTTTTTCTTTTTGAGACAGGGTCTTACTGTCTCAAAGCCATGCTGGCTTTGAACTTGTACTTTTTTTCTTTTCTTTTTCAGGCCAAGGTTTCTTTGTGGAACTCACTCTGTAATTTAGGTTGGGCTTTGAACTCACCTGTTTCTGCCTCCCCAGAGTGCTGGAATTAAAGTTGTCTGCCACTGCCCAGCTGAACTTATACTCTTGCCCTCTCCAATGCTGAGACTGCAGTCTGCATTCCTGTGCTTCCTGACTGGCTAGTAGAGAGTTTTAACTTCAGTTTTTGTGTTAATTATAAAGAATAACAAATTATAAGAAGGTGACAGATACAGAATGATAAAATATTCATCTTTGCTCTTTAAAGCTCTTTTCTTCTCTCTCTCTCTTTCTCTCTCTCTTGAGAGACAGTGTCTCTGTATTATGGAGCTCTGGCTGTCCTGAAATTTACCATGTGGACCAGGCTGTCCTCTAAGCTCACAGATATTCACTTGCCTCTGCTTCTCAATTGCTGGGATTAAAGGTATGCAAACTACCCCTAACTAAAAAGCTATTTTCAATTTTTTTTTTTACACAGTGTCTCTCAGTGTCATCACAGGCTGGCCTGACACTCATTTACAGCCCAAGATAGCCTGAAAATTAACAGTCCTTTTGCCTCTCCCATTAGGAGTTCTTGTGTTATAACCAGATGCCACTACACCCAGACTCTTGAGGCATTGTATTGTCATTTTTAAAGGATTAATTCCATCCTTTTTGTCTTATCTACAGTTCATTTAGCAGTCATGGAAGGCCACCTTCACTGTTTTAAATTCCTACTGAGTAGAATGAACAGTGGAGCACAAGCTTTGAAAGCCTTCAATGATAATGGAGAAAACGTATTGGACCTGGCCCATCGTTTCCTGAAACAGAACATTATACAGTTTATACAGGGGGCTGAGTATGAAGGAAGCAATCCAGAGGATCAGGACAGTAAGTAATTAACCTCACATATTTTAGCAGAGAGTAGTGATATTAAAATGAAATCTAAAGACACAGAATTTATAATGTAAATATTACATTAAAATCTATATATTACTATCCATATTAATCCAGTTTTTTTATTATAAAGAATTTTGGACAAATAATGTAGATAGTAGCATAAAGACATTGTATGTGACTGTGCTACTTTTATGTCAGTTTGACACAAACTAGAGTTGTTAGAGAGGAGGAAGCCTAAATTGAGAAAATGCCTCCATAAAATCTGACTGTATGTCGGCAAGCCTGTAAGGCATTTTCTTCTAATTAGGATTGATATGGAAGAGCCCAGCCCATTGGCTGCTGGTCCTGGGTTTTATAAGAATGTAACCTGAGCAAGCCAGTAAGCAGCACCTCTCCATGTCTTCTGCATCATCTTCTGCTTCTAGGTTCCTTTCTGTTTGGTTCTTGTCCTGACTTCTTCCTTCAGTGGAGAACAGCAATATTGAAGTGTAAGCCAAACAAATCCTTTCCTCCCCAAGTTGCTTTGGTCATGGTGCTTTATCATAGCAATAGCAACCCTAGCTAAGACAGTGACACTGAACGGAAGAATAAAATACTACAGAGTTGAAGCATTTAGCTCGCTCCCTAAAGCCATTCTCTTTTTCCTTGAGGAGGTGTCTTAGTATTTCTATTGCTGTGATCAAACACCATAACCAAAAGCAGCCTGGGGAGGAAAGGGTTCATTTAGCTTACACTTCCAAAGTCATTGCAAGGAACCTGAAGTCAGGAGCCAATGCTGAGGCTATGGAGGAGTAGTGCTTACAGGCTTACAGAACCCAGGACCAATGTTGAGGTCTTTGATTTGATTCCATTGATCCACACGTCTGTTTTTATTCCAGTACCAGGCTGTTTTTATTGCTGTAGCTCTATAGTATAGCTTGAAGTCAGGGATGGTGATGCCTCCTGAGGTTCTTTTGTTGAGCAAAATTGTTTTGGCAATCCTGGCTTTCCTGTTATTCCAAATGAAGTTGAGTATTGTTCATTCAAGGTCTGTAAAATAATGTGTTTGGATTTTGATGGGAATTGCATTGAATCTGTAGATTGCTTTTGGTAAGATTGCCATTTTTACTAAGTTGATCCTACCTATCCAGGAACATGGGCGATCTTTCCATTTTCTGATATCTTCTTCAATTTCTTTTTTCAGTGATTTAAAGTTTTTGTCAAACAGATCTGCTACTTCTTTAGTTATAGTTACACTGAGGTATTTAATGCTATTGCAGCTATTTTAAAGGGTGATATTTCTCTTATTTCTTTTTCAGCTCTTCTATCTTTAGTGTATAGACGGGCTATTGATTTTTTTGAGTTAGTCTTGTATCCTGCTACATTGCTGAAGGTGATTATGAGGTGCAGGAGTTCCCTGGTAGAATTTTGTGGGTCACTTATGTATACAATCATATCATCTGCAAATAGAGATAGTTTCACTTCTTCTTTTCCAATTTGTATCCCCTTAATCTCCTTTTGTTCTCTTATTGCTCTAACTAAAACTTTGAGGACTATATTAAATAGATAAGGGGAGAGGGGACAGCTTTGTTTTGTTCCTGATTTAAGTGGGATTTCTTTGAGTTTTTCTCCATTTATTTTGATGTTGGCCACTCTGGAATGCAGTATGGAGGTTTCTCAGAAAGCTGGGAATCAATCTCCCTAAGGATCCAGCAATACCACTATTTGGCATATACCCTAAACATGCACACTCATACCCCAAAAGCATTAGCTCAACTATGTTCATAGCAGCATTATTCATAATAGCAATAACCTGGAAACAACCTAGATGCCCCTCAGCTGAAGAACGGATTAACAATCTGTGGTACATCTATACAATGGAGTACTAAAAAAAAGACATCCTAAAATTTGGAAGCAAATGGATAGATTTGGAGAACATCCTCTTGAGCGAGGTATCAGAAGCCCAGAAAGATAATCACGGGATGTACTCACTCATTAGTGGACTTTAAACAAAAAACAAAGAACACCCAAGCTGCAAACTACAACCTCTGAACAGCTTGGGATCTGAAGAAGCTTAAGAGAAACATCCAGGGATTCTCCTAGGAAGAGAAAATAGAGAAGATCTCCATAACTAATTGGGAGCATAAGGAGTTGCTCCCAACAACCAAGAAGGGGTGGGAACAAATCATGAGAGAAGGAGATGACTGAGGGAGAGGAACAGCAATGAGGGAGAAAAAAAAAAGAGATGGAGATCTTAATAGAGGAAGCAGTGTGGGGTTGGAAAAAAGACTGGGTGCTAGGGAAACCTTCAAGAACAGATGTCTCTGCCTAGGTCTCCAACCAATAGAGAAGGTGTTGCCTAGACTTGACTTCCTCTATAATCAAATGAATAGACACCCCAAGTGCCATCACGGAACTTACATCCAACAATGAATAGAGGTAGAGGCAGGGATACATGGCTGAATGCTGGGCTGAGTTCCTGGTCCAGCTGAGAGTGGGGAGGGGAAAGTGGGGGTGAGAGTCTATATGAGCAAGGGGATAGGGACTATAAGGAAAATTCTCACAGTGATGGCTGGCTGAAGCTCTGGGAAGCTCACTGAATCAAGAACAGCCACCTGGGAACCATTAGGAAAAGGAACTAGGCTCTCCAAGGATAGGCAACTGTCCACTGACATGGGCAATGTGTGGAGCCTCAAGGGGAGGGTTCAGACTGTGTTTCTGTGCATGGACTGGCCCCTTGGAGCTGTGTCAAGTTGACATAAATAATAGCCAGGACAAGGGTGAAATGTTATTTGAGATTTATTGATTCATTCCAATGGTTTTATATCTTAGTTAAATTATATTTATATATAATATATTAAAAATGTATAATACTATATTGTGTATTTTGTATAGTAGGAAACTAATCTATTGGAACATATTACTTGTCTGTTCTGCATTTGGCCTTTAAGTTGCTTGTGGTTTCTTGCTAAACTGTGAATGTGAAAGGAATATTTTTGTACATGCCTCCCTGTGTACAAGGTCAGAGTATCTTTAGAGAATCATTTCCTTTTCTTTGTTTCACATAACCCACACTGAATGTGAAGATTGTATTGCATTCTAGCATCATTGGTTGAAGCTTGTTAAGGTTTTGACCATTTTGATTTTATAATTTTTGATCCATATCTAAACTCATCATCCCATCCTAACAAGGAAGATACAGATATTTTTACCACATCTGGGTTTTCTCAGCCCCCTTTCAGCCTACTGCTCCCTTTATTCTGTCCCCATGCAGTCACTGATGTGCCTCATCTTAATACAGCTTAGCTTGCAACTTTTAGAGTTTTGTGTATAGGGTCATTTTGAAAATCTATACATGTTATGTATGTTTGTAGTTGATTCCTTTTTATTGCTATGTTCTATTCCATGATTAATTGAATGGAGGTGACCATTTGGATTGCTTTCAGTTTGGTGATGCTGTGATTCTTTAATTATGGTTCCTCATGTTGTGGTGGCCTCCAGCTATAAAATTATTTTCTTTGCTACTTCATAACTGTAATTTTGCTATTATTATGAATTATAATATAAATATCAGATATGCAGGATATCTGATATGTGATCTTTTTGAAAAGGTCTTTCCACCCTTAAAGGGGTCAGGACCCACAGTGTCAGAACCACTTACATCTCTATCTTTATCTCTATCCCTCTTTGGTAAGTACTTAGGAGTAAAACATATGATGGGTATATATCTAACTTTAGATATTTTATAATAGCTATTTTTCAAACTGTTTTCCAAAGTACTGTATATCCTTATCAACACAGGTCACAGTCTGTTCTGGTGTAGTCTTTTTAGTGAGTGTGTGATGTTTCCCTGAACATCTTTTCTTGGATTTGCCTTTCATATCACTTCTGTAATGAAATATTTTTTTAGTTTTCAACATTGTAAAGATAAGGCTTTTCTAATTATTGAATGCTTTGAAGGTTTTTTTTTTGCATATGCTGGACATAATCTGTTAGATGTGAATTGCAAATACTTTCTCTTATTTACAGTCTTTTTGTTTTCAAAGAGCAAAAAATTTAAATTTCAGTAAGCTATATTTGACAATTTTTTGTTTTAGATAGCACATTTAGTTCTATTTTACTTTATAATTCTTTTTATTTGTCGGAGTGTCAGTTGAACTCATCTGAATATTAACTCACACGATAATATTGAAACCTGGGTTGTATGACAGTTTGAGGTAAGGAAGAGAACAAATCCCTGTGTTTACTACAATGCTGACTTTTTATTCAGGTTTAGCTTTTCCAGGCCATGTGGCTGCCTTTAAGGGTGATTTAGAAATGCTTAAGAAATTGATCGGAGATGGAGTAATCAATTTGAATGAACGTGATGATAATGGATCGACTCCTATGCATAAAGGTGAGCTTGCTTCATGCAATTTCTTGTGAGTTACTTGACTTTTAAAGTAGTTATTGATCAGAAATCTCTTCTGGTGGATATTAGTGAATGTTATATGTAGTCTACAAGGCCTGATTTCTAATTTATTTGCCTTTTATGATGCCAGATATGTATACTGTAGATGGTAATGCCAGTCAAGTTTCTTGGTGACACTGTTCTTACTGTGACACGTGAAATGTACTGCTAAACACACTTCTTACAACACTATTTTTAAAAGGTTTATATTAT
>PVIH01016614.1:26707-45061 GCA_004025045.1 Sigmodon hispidus
TTTTTTTTTTTTTTTTTTTTTTTTTTTTTTTTTTTTTTTTTTTTTTTTTTTTTTTTTTTTTTTTTTTTTTTTTTTTTTTTTTTTTTTTTTTTTTTTTTTTTTTTTTTTTTTTTTTTTTTTTTTTTTTTTTTTTTTTTTTTTTTTTTTTTTTTTTTTTTTTTTTTTTTTTTGTGTGTGTGTGTGTGTGTGTGTGTGTGTAGCTCTTGCTGTCCTGGAAATAGCTCTTTAGATCAGGCTTGCCTTGAACTCACAGAGGTTCACCAGCCTCTGCTTCCTGAGTTCTGGAATTAAAGGCATGTGCCACCACTACCTTGAAGATTTGTTATTTTTCTTCTTTCTTTCATTTTTATTTTGGGAATAGGGTCTTGCTGTATATCCCCATGGTGATATATTTTTATATTTAATAAAATCAGCCTGGAATATCAGAGAGAAGAAACAGACCACGGTCAATTTTTACCAGCCAACTTCTCAGAGTAAAGAGTCCTCAGCCTGGCTTGTTGCTTCTACAGAATATCTCAACGTTTACCTATGCATGCCTTAAATATCTTCTTCTCCTAGTTGTTTCACTTCCTTAAATATCTTCTCCACCCAGTTGTTTCACTTCTGGGTTCAACTGTGCATCATAATCCTAGAGTTAGGTTTAGGAATATGAGCTACTACTGTTTAATAGTTAGCCTTGAACTCACAGAAACACAGAAAGATCTCTTGTCTCCTGAGCTATGGGATTAAAGGGGAGAGTTATCAACTGTCTTCTGTGCTAGGATTAAAGGCGTGAGTTACCACTTTCTGACCCTCAATGCTTGACTGTGGGTGATTCTGTCCTCCATATTCTAGGCTGATTTTATTAAATATAAAATGTATTACTACATATCCCTGTCTATGTATGTAAAGCAGATTGGCTTCAAACACAGAGATCTGTTTCTGCCCTGGATGCTGGGATTAAAGGCATGTGCCACCATGCCTTACTCTGTTTGTTTTTCTTATTTAGAAATATCTATTTTGCTGTGGGGTGGTGGTGCATGCCCCTGATCTCAGCACTTGGGAGGCAGAGAATGAGTTCCAGGATAGCCAAGGCTACACAGAGAAACTGTCTTGAAAAACCAAAAATAATATTTATTTTACGTATATGAGTGTTTGCCTGCACATATGAATATGCACCATGTGCATGGCTAGAACCTGAACAAACTGGAAGACATCAGATCCCCTGATACTGGAGTTACAGACAGTTGTGAGCTGCCATGTGGGTGTTGGGAACTGCACTGAGGTCCTCCTGTAAGAGCAAATGCTCTTAGTGGCTAAGCAATCCCTCTAGCTCAGAATCTTTTTCTTATATTTCATTTAGATAAATTATTTGTCCTTCCTCTTTCCTGTGTATTGCCTGTGATAGAATGGAAATGTTGGGCTAAACTAATTATATAAATTATACCATACAATGCTCATAAATATTTTTTAAGTAACATTAAGAATAGAATGTTACTGTTTTTATCTAATGGGTGTTTACTTATAGAGCTTTGGCCAATCATGTAGTATTTTTTGTCAGCTGATTCTGGATGGGAGAGAGATAGATGAGGAAAGGGAGTAGAAATTGAGCAACAGAACAAGTTGCTAATGATCAAAGTGATGCTATGTTTATGGGGACTTAGTAACAATATTACATGCTTATGACACTTAACAGTGCCCATCTCTCACTACATCTAATGATTATTGAAACCCTGTCTATCTACCTGTCTTTCTGTCTCTCTATCTGTCTGTCTGTCTACTTATCTACCTGTCTACCTTCCTACCTATCTATGCTAGTGCAAGATTGTGGGGGGCGGGGGTGTCAGTGATATGGTTCAGTGGGTAAAGGTGCTTGCTGTCAAACCTAATAACCTGAGTTTGATTCCCAGAATCTACGTGGTAGATATACCTGAGTTGTCCTCTTGTTGCCCGAATCCTAATTGGTCTTATAATAAAAACCCAGAGTCAAATATCGAGGTAAATGCTAAAAGATCAGAACATATAGTCACTTCTCACCTCAACAATTCCTCAGCCATAAAGGGTAGATCCTGTCTCCAGGAATCCTCAGGCTGAAGCCTCTGTGATCCTGTCTTCACTCACCTTATAATCCTGTCTCGACCATATCCCTTCCTGTCTCATCCTTCCTAGTGCTAGAATTAAAGGCATGTGACTCCCAAGTACTTGGATTAGATGCCATTAGATTAATCGCATGTAATCTGGGGTGGTCTGTGTCTGTTTAGAATGCTAGGATTAAAGGTGTGATATCCCAAGTACTGGGATTAAAGGTGTGTGACACCACTACCTGGCTTTTATGATGAACTCCTGACTGGCTCTGCTTTCTGATCTTCAGACAATCTATTTGTTAGAGCATACACAAAATATCACCACACCCTCTGACCTCCAGTTTTACACTGTTCATGCACAGATGTGTGCAGGTACAGACACAAAGTAAATACAAAGATGTAAAATTTTTGAGAAAAGATTTCTTTTGTGTGTTATTTTCATATGCAGTAAGTGGTCATAGAATAAGATTTTTGACATCTCTGAGGTCCTTGTGACTGGAAAGTACTCTCATTGGTGTATGACACAAGACTGATTAGCAGTTATGCAGTATGATATAACACTCAGGTAAGGGTTAGAAAGACTGGATTCTAGTTTCAAATCTATGATTTGCTTTTTTGAACTTTGGGCTCTAAGTTTTATGTCTGTATCAAGACCTAAACACAGTAAGTATTTGATTATATGTCTAATAAATATACAAGTGAAAAGTAAATATTTTTACAGTCTACTTTTGTTAGTTACAACAAGGTCAAAATTTCAGAAAACTGTTTCCAGTAACCTCTTTCTCTTTAAGCATTTCCTTTTTTTTTTTTTAAAGCTGCTGGACAAGGCCACATAGCGTGTTTGCAGTGGTTAATTGAAATGGGAGCCAACAGTAATATTACCAACAAAGCAGGAGAGAGCCCCAGTGATGTGGCTAAGAGGTATAAATGTCTGTCTACTGTGATCCTTGCTTCTATTTTTACAGTTGGGTATTTACTTTCCTGTACTTAGAATTTCTGATAATTTAATACAAGTTTGGGAGACGCAGTAAGATGGAATCACAGTTTTAAAGTTGGTTGGTGTTTATTTCTTATTTGCTTTCCTCCTTAAAGCAATTATTCTCAGCTGTAAGTCATATAATCATATTAGTCTCTTTTCTCTGGGTAAGGGACATTTAGAAATGAAAGCAAAGATCATGACAGTGAACATCTATCACATTAGGAGGTCAGATCCAGGAATCGTAAGCATTCTGCAGTAACATAATTAGTGTGTACTGTGCATTCTTCCATCCAGATGCGCTTGATTCCTTGTTGAGAAACACTGGTAAGAAGCAGTAATAACAGCGATAACAGAGAAGCAGTTATAAGGGGTCTAAATCATATTTAGAAATTTACATGGGAAATAGATGTAGCCTCTATCATGAAATTCAGTGATCTCATTCAGGTCAGGTCCTCAAGGAATAGCTTAGTGTGTATTTCTCATTTGGTTGTTTTTTTTTATTCAGCATCATGTATAGTTACTCTGGTCCAGGCACTGTGGCCAGAAGTCAGACTGTAAATATGGGAATGCACAGTACCTGCTATCCAGGAACTTCTAGTCTTGGAAGGTCTAGAAGCGTATACTTCAAACAAAAAAAATATATATATAAGCAAAGGTTCTTAGTAATGATAATCACTGGCTCACTCACATTACTTGGTATGTATAAGTGAGGAAAACTGCCAACTCTTTCTATTTGTCCATGGTGTGAGTTTAGAAATGGTACAGATGATAGTAAAAGATATAAAAGAAATTGCAGCAGAGTAGAATTTGGATCGTTGTCAAGAACGTTTTTTTTTTGAAGAATCAGCATTTATATTGATACTTGGAGGATGAGTTGTAACAAGACATTTTGGATTTTTGTTGTTCAGAACTGCTTGAATTTATAACATGCATATGGGCTACAGTGGCCCACAAGGCTTGATCTGATGTTTGGTTGGGCCCAGGTACTCGCTTCATTTCATGTGTAGCTCAGGCTGCCCTTCAGCAGAATTAATTCTGTCACCTGTCTTGGGCTAACAAAAGGCAATAAAATAAGGAATCAAGTAGGATGGTTCTGGGCTCTATATTCAATAGAATAATTCTGTTTGGAGGCACAGTAAATATTCTTCTGTATAGGATCTCTTCTCCCAGTATATTTTTATCAGCAATACTTATGGAATCACTTCTCATATGAGTACTTTATGGTAGTCAGTAACTGAGGCTCCTACATAGCTGAGTGCACATCAGATTCACTGACCTTTAGCTAGATGTTTGCATCCTTGCTTGGTGGTGGGTTGATAGTGCATATATGTGAATTTGCCCAAGTTAAGTATGAAATGAAGTTTAAATGTATGGAAGTTTGTGGATCTGGTTACTTATTAATTTATTTCTACAGATTTGCCCATTTGGCAGCAGTGAAACTGTTAGAGGGGCTACAGAAATATGACATAGATGATGAAATTGGTATTGATGACAATCATACAAAGTTTTTTATAAGACATGGTGTTGAGGGAAGCACCGATGCCAAGGATGACTTATGTCTGAGTGATGCAGACAAAGCAAATGCCAGAAGTAAGTATGCTGCCTCTATCATCAATCAGCAATTCAGAAATACAGTGGCAGTGGGGATGGGGAGATGGGTCCATGGGTAAAAGCACTTTCTGTGCACCTGTGAGGACCTGAGTTTAATCCCTAGGACTACTGCAAAGCTGGCATAGTGGCATGCTTTTGTAATCCCAGACTCCTAATATATGATGGGAGGCAACGACAGGAGAAACCCTTGAAACTCGAGAGCCCTGTAACCTGGAGTATGCATATATGAGCCACAAAGAGACCCTGTCTCAAGTAAGGAAAACAAAGACTAATGCCAGAGGTTGCGTTTTGAACTCCAAACATGTTGTAGCATGTGCTTGCCTGAGTGCACATAAAAGAGCATGTATACATGTGGATATGTGCACACAGACAACATATATCATACATACAGACTGAAATAAAAAGAAATATACTGGGGCTGGTGAGATGGCTTGCTAGTTAAGAGCTCTTGCTGCTCTATTAGAAGTTGACTCCCAACACTCACTTCTAGTGTAACTCCAGCTCCAGGGGATACCCCTCCCAACAGGCACATAAATAAAAATTAACAGTAAGGCCTATGTTTTTCTATAAGTTTGGAAATTATTAAAATGACACTGTCTACAAAGAAAAATAATAGTATTTTTGGAACCAGCAATAATTCCTAAAAGCTATTGAAAATATACACAAGTGGGGCTGGAGAGCTGGCTCAGAGGTTAAGAGCACTGCCTGCTCTTACAGAGGTCCTGAGTTCAATTCCTAGCAACCACATGGTGGCTCACAACCATCTATGATGACATCTGGTACCCTCTTCTGTATACTGTATACATAATAAATAAATAAATCTTTTTTAAAATAATATAAACAAGTGTATGATACAGTCTTTGGGAAAATAAGAAAGTTAAATGGAAACCAAAGAAGTTAAATAAGACAAACATACTTAGGTGGATCATAAACATGGAAAAAGAGAACTCAAGACTGATAATCTTAGCACTATGCATTTACCTTTAAGATATTACACACACACACACACACACACACACACACACACACACACACACACACACACACACACACCCTTTGATGTTTTAACCAAATAGCAGTACTAAGGTCATACAGTACCTAGAGGTTAGTTGTGGAGAAAGCAGGTTCTGTTTTTGTATCTAGATTTCTAGAGGGTGGAAATGTCATTTCCTTTCATGGGGCAAGAATGGAAGTAGGAAAGTGAGTTAGGAGTATGTGTTCTTAATTTGGAAGATAGTTGGTGATAGCTTGTATCAGAAGGAGATAGTGAGATTTGGATGTACTATTCAAAAGTGTCATGGAATTTGCTGTTTGATCTGGGTGTGAAGAGTTTGAAGATGAAGGCAGGGAAGAATAACTCTTACGTAGTCACTTACTTAGGTGAATGGCAATGAGTTTTAAAGGATTATTCATTCAGGAGAGAGTAAGAAAGGAAACCTTTGTAAAAGTGGGATTTGTACTATGCCTTGCATGGCTAGGATTTAGATAGCTGAAATGGTTGAGGAAGACATACCATTTATCCAATACTGTGTGGATCCTATCATTTCTATATCCCCCCTTTTCAGAACAAGGTCCTTAAATCTAATCTCTTTTGAATAAAAGCTTTTTTCTAACCATTACCAATAACAACTTGTAAACAACGCTCTTAAATAATGACAAATATACATAACCCACTGAGTGACCAAAACAGCCCACCCTACCTCTTGGAAATGTAGGTGTCATGCTCTTAAAATTACTTCCTGCTGTCTAGAGGTACCAGCATCTTTAGTGGGCCCCAAGAAATTGGAATAATTGGGTCTTGGAAGAGCTCTCTGTATCATTTTCTTGTCCAGTTTTGGCAGCTTGCCCTCTTTCTGTCTTTTTCATCAGCAGCCCTCCTTCACTCTTTGGAGGTCAAAGTCTCATTGCTGCACTATCCTGGGCTTTGGCGTTGTTGCCGTTCTTAATAGCTTCATCTTGTTTCTTCTTCTCTTCTCATCTTTTCTTCTTCACTTCCAGCTCCAAGTTAGATAAAGATAATTCCAGTTTGAAAATTCACACCTACAGCTATAATTGCCATGCTTCCAGAACCTTCTATTATATGGGTATGCAATGGAGGTAAGGGATCTTTATCTAGAGACTTCTTAACATGATCATATTTACCAGTTAATAAATTTTATTAATTTTAAGCTCATTGCCTTGAATCAGTATGACATTATCAGGAAGGTCACCATACTTCCCTTCAGCAATGTCTCCAATAGTAATGTCTGCTGTGGGTGTCTGGTTGACTTGACTACTTCTGATTACAGGGAACTTTTGTTCAGTTTGACTTGCAAACCTTGGAACTGCTTGCTTCCCCTTAGTCCAGTGATTGAAAGCTGTCACTAACATCACCAGCTACCGACAAGATGATCATAGCTCCTTTAATCTACCCAGTTTCACCTTCTTCCCTGACAGAAACTTGTCTGCAAAGTATATTATTCCTTTCTAGAGGTTGATAAAGAAAAACCATATGATACTATGGCTATACTTTCTAGTATAATTAAAGTGACATTTTGTAATGCTTCCCACACTAACTGAAGAAAGGTTTTAGGCTTCTAAGAAGGTATAAAGTTCTTTCCAAACACTGCTTCTCTTCTTTCTAAATCTGCAAGGTTTCCACATAAATCTTCATTGGGAGATGTTTTCAGCTTGGTGCAAACCCCACAGACATCTCCATGTATCTTTCCTGTATCTTTTGTAATGCATCTGTGGACTTGAGCTCCATGAGAGCCTGAAGCTCTGCAAGCATAATTCCAAAGTCTCCATCTTAGTAGCTTTTTTCAAAGACCTTTTCACACCACTATGACAAATTGAGTTGTTTGCCATGTTGCCCATTACAAATATAATTTATTAGGAGGAAAATGTTTCCCAAAAGAATTAAATTTTCACTTGATATATTTCCAAAATAAAATCTTTTAAGTATTAGAATCTTCCTTAAACCAAACATTCATTATATGACTCTGACCACTGACCATGACTTGTTTTTTCCTCTCAATCATGAGATACATATATATGTTCTGGTTCAGTACTCCGTTTTGTCTTCACACCTCCATGCCTTCCCACTCCATCCTGGCAGCACAGCTACCTACTGCTACTCCTGCCACTGCTGCCATATGTAATTGGACATTTTCTGTCCTGACTGCCCGATCCCAAATAATCCCACAGAGGCTTATTACTGCTTATAATTGCTTGGCTGATAAGTTGAGAGCTCATGCCATCGAACACAAGCATGAAGTAAGCTCAACCTCAGTGACTCCTCCAGCAAAGCTGCACCATTAAGTTTCTTCAGTCAACTAGGAACCTTATGTTCAAATACCTGAGCCTCCTGGAGACATTGTCATTCAAACCATGACAGTCATGTTAATTGGTTTATGTTTAAAGACTATCATTCTAACTATTGGGGATATAATTGACTGGAGGATGAGAAAGAGTATAACATTTCTACCCCCTCAGTTATTTTCATGATGACCACCTACCTGATGGATAATCTGATTCCATGTAATGATATCTTAATGTACTCAGGCTATTGTAATTAAACACAGAGACTGGAAAAGTTAAGAAACAGAAATTTACTTCTTACAATTAGGGGCTGGAAGTCCTAGATCAAAGTCTAACATGATTGTTTTATGGAGAAGTAATGCAGACTGAGAGACTAGCTTCCACTCTGTTCAGAGTAGTGAAGGGAAAAGGTACAGGTAAAAAGGAATGGCCAACTCACGTGTTCTTAAGGTAAAGTTCTTTGTTACTGCATCTTCTTTTTTCTGTCTCTCCAATTTCCTTCTCCTCTCACACAGAACTTTGGCCATTAAATGACTTGATATTAAAGGTTGTTTTGCATTTCTTTAGTAAATAGAGGTACAATCATGCAATAAACACAAAAAATATCACAAGATTTTTTTTTCTCTCAGACATGAAAAAGCCATGCTGACCACAGCCCGGGCAAGGCTTCAGTGTCAGCCAGGTTTCTTGATATATGGTCCATGAAGTAGACAGAAAGGCATATTGCAGGGCCTAGGAATTGTCCAAAATCTAAGGCATACTATTGCCATGCATAGACAGTTAGCTGGACCTTGAATTTTATAACATAAATATGAGGTTAGTAATCTGTGCAGAAAGACTGTGAGTTATGTCTATAAATGTCTATTTTCTGCCAGGGAAAAACTGGCAGAGGAAGCTGTTGCTTACCTGACCCTGCTAAACTCCTGCGAGCTAGCCTTATTTTGAATTTGAATTGAATAAAGGCCTGGTTGTTATTTGAAAGTATATTTTATTCATCAAAATTACATAGAATAAGAAAAAGTCATTCTGACAAGTCACTGACGATGGTGCCCAAAAAGTGTAAAAAACATTACCAAGAGGCTGTGGAAAAAATCCCATAGATGTTCTTTTAGGGAGGAATGGTGGTGGCACATGAGAGTGTTACAGACAGAAAACGGGCACCCACAGTGAGTCATCCCACTGGCTTTGACTAGTGGGGCCAGTTGACTGGATATCCCCACAAACTTTGCCTGAGGGTGCCATATCATGAATGTTGTTCTAGTGAGACTCCTCCATGGACTTTGCCTAGTGGGATTCCTCAACACAGAGTAATTCATGTGGTGGGTAGATCTGTAAAATACTGACAGTCATTTGCTGTGTACTTCCATGGCCCTTGGCAGAGAAGCTTTTGACTTTGATATAGCCATGTACTCAAAATGGAAGAGTGAGGAGCATTTGGGGAAGAATAAGGATGCTAATGTAAGCCATCTATAACAGTACCCTTGGCTGTCATGCCATTTAACCCCAATCACCTTCTAAACTATTTCCACATAACATCACATTGCAATATAGAGCTTTAATGTAGGTTTTGAGAGAGATACATTCTGTCCACAAGAAATGGATAATCACCAAAACATTCTAAATTAGTTTAAGTTAGAATTCTCCTCTCACCACCACAACACATGTTGACACAAATAGATACCCAGAAGCCAATGGGGCTGTGGTTTCTATTGGTGTTGTGCTTTTAAAAAATTGAATTAAACTGAAGTCTGGTAATTAGAGCAAATTTTGTTTCTGTGGCATTTCTACTGATGTTTCAGCTACTGGTATATAACTCTCCTGCCAGAAATATGACTCTACAATATTGAAAGTTTTTACATTTCTGTAGAACTCTGTAATTTACAAACACTTCCATTGATCACAGTAAGTGTATGGGGATAATATCTGTATTCTCTCTTAAGAAATGGAGATAGAATATCATCTTTTTTGGTATATAACGTGCCTGTAAGTTTAGAGGTGCTAAATTACTTGTCCAAAGTCACCCAGTAAGTGGACATAAGGCTTTCAGACTTCTTTATATGCCATTGTCACCATGGTCGTTGCATCCTGAAGAGAGTATTTTCATGCCATGTTTCTTTAGTGTTTGGTTGGGAAGCCATGGTTTGCTCTAGTGAATGAAAGAAATGGTTTCAGTGGCTTTCTGAGTGGTGATACTAAGCACAAGTAGCTGTGTAGTGAGTAAACAGTAGGTCTTAGACAGTGGATTCAGGCATCATAGCTTCCCCACCTTTTTTTTTTTTTTTTTTAAGCTTTGTTGCTCTCAGAATTTTAGTTTTTTCATCTATGAAAATCAGCAGTGTTGATATTGCTACCTTGTGGTGATATATGGTGTATGCTCTAAAGAAATGAAGTTTGCCTGAAGATCAGAGGACAGAGCCAGCCACAGTTAGCCATAGAGGTCTGAATCTCTGTGAGTTCAAGGCCAAATAGTGCCAGGCAATGGTGGCACACATGCTTTGGATCCCATGCCTCTGCTCTCAGTACTTGAGAAACATATACACCTTTAATCCCAGTCCTAGGAAGTTTGAACCAGGAAGTGATATGGCTGGGCAGAGAAAGAAATACAAAGTAGGAGAAGACAGAGTTTGCCTCTTCCCTTTTGGTTGAGGACTCAGAGGCATTCAGTCTGAGGATTTGTGGAAACAGGAGTTGGCTTGGTGAGAAGTGGCTGTGGCTTGTTCCTCTGTCTCTGATTTTTTTAACACTTGCCCCAACATCTGGCTCTGTTTTTTTTTTTATTATTATTATTATACCATTTAGGATTTGTGTAATACTACCCTGAAAGAGTTGTTATAAGGCTTAATTTCATACACTAAAGAATTGGAACCACCTAGCTTGTAGCAGAGGCTCAGAAAATGTCAGTTCCCTTTCTTTTGGTTATTGGAGAGTACTTTTTAGTTATTGTGGTTGGGACATGTAGATATGCTTAAACTATATTTTCTAAGAAAAATTTGAGATTAATGTCTAGATTTACTTTTTTCCTTCAAAAAATTTAAAAGCTCTTGATTATTTAAAAAAAATTAAAGCTTAGGCTTATTTTCCAAGGACATGGAATATCCTTTTATTGTGAATTCAATCAGGGAAGAAGCACAAGATGCTGGCATTAGTTTTCTCTAATTTTCTAACATACAGACAATACATGGTCTGGTACCTACTTCTCATCTCAAAACACTGCTAAGCTTCTTTAAGCCATCTTGCCTATAACATCAGTATCATAATTATCTGATGCATATACCAATAACAAAGAATCCTCCAAATAGACATTTCATTGCTTGAATCACTGATATTTACCCTTATGCATATATATTACACTCCCATCAATTCTTTTTATAGACATCAACAGTGGTTTTGTTAAAGAAGCAGCAAATGGGGCCAAGTAGATGGCTCAGTGGTTAAGAGTACTTTTTTGCTTTTGAAGAGGACCTGGGTTTGATTTCTAGCACCCACATAGTAGCTCTCAACCATCTGTACTCCAGTTCTGGGAGGTCCATTGTCCTCTTCTGACCCCACAGCTACCAGGCACAAATGTGGTCCACAAACATACATGCAGGCAAAGTAGTCAGACACATAAAATTAATACTTTCTTGAAAGGCTATTGGAAAGAAAAAGTAGCAGATGTTGAGCAAGAATCACCATCCTGTGCATGTATATGCTGTCATCTAAATTGGGTTCCTATTCCGCTGTCTTTCAGTGAGAGCCCACAAGAAAATTGTGGAATTGCGTCAACTTCTGGAAATTGCTGAGAGCAACTTTAAACACTTGGGTGGGATAACAGAACAGGATCTACAGCAGAAGAAAGAACAGCTGGAATCTGAGAAGTAATGTCCTTTAAAGCAACGCTTTGTAGTTCAGTGCCTATGAATTCTATGAGGCTTTCCTACTGGCAACTTGTTCTTTGATCCTGACTGAGACTTAGGTCCCATACTTCCCCCTCCCAAGTCCTTTAAGATGTTTTTAAAGTTCACAATAGGCTTAACAAAATGTCCCATAATATACATTCTCATTAGACTAAACTTCCCACTCAACATTCTCATTAGACTAAACTCCCCACTCAAAACATTATGAAATCCATTTCTTTGTTCTGTAGATTACAGCTCAGCAGGTCTACTACTGTGCTATCCTCACCATCCAGTTATAGAGACAAGAACTCTGGTTCAAGTCACAGCATCTCTCATCTGGATAATCATCATGTTTTCTTCATAGGTCTCACAGCTCATTGACCCATACTCCTTACCCTGTAGTTTGTTCTTAACTCAGCATCCAGAAAAATTATATGAAAGCTTAAGCGAGGTCATGTTGGTGCATTATCAAGCTTTCTAACTGGCTTCCTGTGTTACTCATAAAAGTCAGTCTTTCCTATGACTGATGAGGCTGTATTTATTCTGGCTGTCCTTACTGCTAATCTACATTACTGTCTGATTTAAACTATTCCAGTCATGCTGGCCTTTAGCTTTCTCATACTTGCTTAGGCATAATCCTTTCCTAGGGCTTGTTCCCACTGTATGGAATGATCTTTCTACAATGTCTAAATACTTCTCTCTCATTTCTTTCAGGACTTGTCTCAAATCTCTTTCCAGTAAAGTCTGTATTTGAAGTTTTCTTAGCATGCTTTCTGTGCTGTGATAAAATGCTTCCCAAAACCAATTTGGAGGAGGAAAGGGCTTATTTGTTGTTCCCTCTTTCTAGATGAACTTTTGTGACATTGACAAAAAATTGACCAGCACAGTGGACCCTGGTCAGTTTGACATAAATATGGAATTAAACCAACTTTTCTTGTTTATCTCTAAAATTGCATGTAAATATCACAATATAAAACATAGTATGACTTTTAAAAGTTCTAAAGTCTTTTAAAATTAAACAATCTAAGAGTTAAAAGGTCTTTTTCTTCTTTTCCTTCTTGGCATGGTGGCACACAGTGCTTAGGAGGCAAAGGCAGGCCGAGCTCGTTGAGTTTGGGGTCAGCCTAGTCTACATAGTGAGTTTCATGACAGCCAGGACTAAATAGAGATCCTGATTTTAAAGCAAATAAAAATTACTTTCTAAAAATAAAATAAAGACAGGATCTTACTGTCGCGCGCAGCCTCGCCAGCAAGGAACATGCAACACCGGATCCTTCTCTTTGCAGTTTATTCAGGCCTTTAATTATCTTCTTGTCTCTCACTCACTCACTCTCACTCTCAGACATATGACGAACGACCCCGGGGGCGGGGGGAGTCTGCTCCTGGCTAAATACCCTCTAGGCCTCCAATCCCGGTAAGCCACGTGGACATTGCCCATAGGTCCCGAGGCACCGGAAGCAAGCCACCATCCTTGCCTACAGCCAATAAGGAGCTGTTTACTCCCGAGAGCACTCACCATCCCATCAGGAAGGTGGAAGGCGGAAACCAGCGCCACCTTTAGGGTGTGGTGCAACGCAGCTCCCTACAGATCCCCCTTCTTTATTAAAAAAAAAAAAAAAAAAAGCAGGCAGAAGCAGAGGTCTAGTCTCTGAAGCACAAAAGGAACATGTACAGGTATCGCTCCAGGTGTCATCCACCCAGACAATCCCTGACCCGTCCGACACCCTTTTCACAGAGGCAGGCAGTTGGGTGTCAACCTGCGTGCAACCAGACATACTCCTCATGAGCTCCCATAAGCCAGAGTACTCATGTGCAGTGCTAAGCATCGCATCCTGCAAAACATTCTTAAGGCTTCTCCTTTAAGGAGGCCAAGCAAACTTAGGGGGACTGACCGACTCCAATGGCTGAAAATGCTTGGACAACCGTGGCTGCATTGCGACACTGAAGGAACCTAACATGGCAAATGCACCACAGGCAAACTAGGAATATCAGCACCATCAGGCTCGCTAGAGCTCCCATTCCCGCCCACTCTTTCTGGTGATCCACAGTGGCGCAGAACCAGGACGCTAGTGCTTCTGCCTGGTCCAGCATCCACTCCGGTAGAATTCATGATCACCATGGTCACTCTCAGCTGGGCCATCAAGTTTTCGAATTCACCAGTCCAATTTCCTAAAAGATAACTTGACAACTGTTTAGACAGATTTGCAGCATGAATAAAGTTCTGATATTATACACTAGTCCCACATAATTCTGGAAACTTCCATTCACAGCCAAGCTAGGCCAGCTGCCAAAGAGTATCAATCTACTCTTGGACCAGGTCGATTCTTTGATTAATAACCACCAAGCCCTTTTTTAACTGGGCAATAAGATTCTTTTGTATGTCTAGAGCCTATACTACATTAGCCAAGACCACATTCAAAGTCTGCGCAGTCTGCACGATATGGCTCGTGGCTCCTATGGCAGCCAATGAGATGGCTGCGATTATGGCAAGCACTTATCTGCACCATCAGGGCCAGCAACAGGAGCTTCTGCATTGTCTGCTTGCTCCCCGGCCTCATTTACCTTTTCCGATTGAATCTTCCTGGTCAGACGCTCCGGTACCCAAACTGGATCATTTCTATCCTGGGGGAAAATGCAAATAGACCCTCTCGCCCATGTTAAAACAGGGTCTGGGCCGCACCAGCAGCCTGTGAGGATGTCTTTCCATTTCACCAGTCCTTTCTGCATAGTGCCTGGATTGGCATGCTGGTCTGCTGCCGCAGCCCCATGAGCATCCAAATTTAAAAAATTAAGAGTGAATAGAGCTAGGGAAAGTCTTTCCTTTGGGGTATGGCCATGGCCTATTCCCCCTTTCTGTTTAATAAGGCACTCCTTGAGTGTGCGGTGAGCTGTTTCCGCTATGCCTTGCCCTTGGGGATTATAGGGCAGGCCATGGATCAGTTGCACTCGCATCTGTGCACAAAAGGTTGTGCACAGGTATATCCTGGGCCATTATCAGTCTTAAGCTGCATTGGTTTTCCCCAGGCTGCCTATGCCTCAAGGCAGTGAGCGATAACATTATGCCCTTTCTCTCCATTTAGGGCGGTGGCATGGATAATACCAGAACAGGTGTCAACTGACACATGCACATATTTGAGGTTGCCAAATTCAGAAAAATGTGTCACATCCATTTGCCAAACTTTAAGAGGAAGCAAACCCCGGGGTTAATTCCCAACGACGGGGAATGCTGAAACTCCACACAATGTGAACAGTCCAAAACTATTTGCCTAGCTGCTTGCCTAGAAAGCTGAAATTTACTTTGCAAAGTTCTGGCGTTAACATGATATAACTGATGAAATTCTGTGACTTGTATAATGGATGTGGCAGTAAATATCCATTCTTGCCGTGTGGCAACATCTACTAGGGCATTGCCTTTACTCAGAGGCCCACGTAAGCCAGTGTGGGCTCTAATGTGTTGGGGGAAAAACTTCTTAGAGTGGTTCCTAATAAGATCCTGTAACTGAGAGAATAAACCTGCAACTGAACTGAAAGACATTATAGGACCCGCCACCTCAAGAATTTTCAAGGCATTAACATAAACTGAATCAGAAATCAAATTAAGTGCACAAGAAAAGGTTTTAAAAACCTCTAATACTATTTGAAGTTCTGTTATTTGAGGGGTTCCTAGAGCAAATTGACATTGGACCGGCGATTGGCCTTGGGCCATGTATGCCCCTACTCTGGTCTTAGAGCCGTCTGTAAACACATTAATTTACTTTGGGGAAGACTTGGCTATTTTAGAATCGGCCACCCAGAGGGCCAATCCTTCCTTGCTATAATGCTTTTGTCAGCACCAGTATCTATTCAACGCCTCCACTTGTGCCAAAGTGAAAGAGGCGGTAATGCCATAAGTTCTTACTGATTCGGCCAGTGACTTGATTACTTTAAAGTCCAGGGGCTCTTCGTAACGATTCCCCTGGGGATCTTGGAACACAGAAAATGCGGACACCAGTTCCTGTCTCACTTTTCTCCATACTGGAGGGTTAAAGGACTGTTCGAGGCTGCCAAAGCCACCCCCTCCATCTGAGTAAGCTGGGGGAGCAGACGGCAGAAAGCCACACTTCCCAGGAAGCTAGCACTCCCTCAGGGCTAGCCTCTTTCCCTTTTTTGAAACCAATTTCTTAGTTTCTCTTTCCTCTCCTGACTCCTCCAACCTTGATGGATCTTCTTCAGAACTGCTGCTCTCAAGGCCCAAAAGCTGAAAATCCTCTAAATCCCGTTAAGTGTTTCCCCTGGAATCTGATCCTTCAGTTCTAAGGCCTCTCACTTCTTCACTGTGCGTCCCATCAGATCTTTCCTCTTTTAACTGTTCTAAAGTGGCCTGACCCCCTTCAATTGCCTCACAGCACCTCTGATCGTCCAAACAACCTCGAATCACCCTCCAAATGGATCTCACGCCTGCCTTTAGAATTCCCTGCTCAAAGGCGAAGTCTAAATCTCGCCCTAACTTCTCCCAGGAGGACACCGTTAGACTGCCCGTGACAGCAAACCACGGAGCTGCAACATCACATTCCTTTAAAAATCTCTCTAGGGGCTGGAGAGATGGCTCAGCGGTTAAGAGCACCCTCTGCTCTTCCAGAGGACCCAGGTTCGACTCCCAGCACCCACATGGCAGCTAACAACTGTCTGTAGTTCCAGTTCCAGGCAAACACCAAGGCAAATAAATAAATAAAGTTTAAAAAAAAAAATCTCTCTAATATGCTTTCCTTAATTTCCAGGCCCTTAGTTTGTAACAGTTCCTGTAGAGCCAGAAAAATTGGACATGAGGTTGAAGACCCCATCCTTATATGACCTTTACTCCTTATTTTAAAAAATCTTTTCTGAGCCTTTACCAACCAGCTCCAGCCTTACTACTACTTTTATTTCACTTTTGAGCTCAAGTCTACAATAATCGTTACTTTCACTTTAGGCCAAAATTGGCAACTGCTGCGTTACTTTCACTTTAATCCGAAACTGCTGAGCTTTCACTTTGATCCGAAACTGCTGTGCTACTTTCACTTTGAGCTCAAGGCTGCCGTGCGCCCATAGCTGCAAGAAGTTACACCCACTCGTCAGTGAGCTCCCTCTTCTCCACCTTTACCTACAGGTCGGAGCTACCCGCTAGTGCCAAGAGGTTACCCTCACTCGTTGGTGAGCTCCCTCTTTCTCTGCTTTATCCTATCTATAGGCCGGAGCTACCCCGCTCTCACTGCGGATCCCAACTTACCTGGGACTTACTGGTGCACACACCCCCCCCCCACTGCTGAGAGTTCTGAATCCTGTCGTTCATTGGCGTGAGTTCAGTTCTTATCTTCCCAGGTTTCGGCGCCACTTGTTGCGCAGCCTCGCCAGCAAGGAACATGCAACACTGGATCCTTCTCTTTGCAGTTTATTCAGGCCTTTAATTATCTTCTTGTCTCTCACTCACTCACTCTCACTCTCATACATATGACGAACGACCCCAGGGGGAAGTCCGCTCATGGCTAAATACCCTCTGGGCCTCCAATCCCGGTAAGCCACGTGGACATTGCCCATAGGTCCCAAGGCGCCGGAAGCAAGCCACCATCCTTGCCTACAGCCAATAAGGAGTTGTTTACTCCCGAGAGCACTCACCATCCCATCAGGAAGGTGGAAGGCGGAAACCAGCACCACCTTTAGGGCGTGGTACAACGCAGCTCCCTACATCTTACTATGTAGCTTTAGTGGTCCAGAATTCACTATATAGTCCAGGCTGGCCTCAAGTTCACAGAAATTTGTCTGCCTCTATGACCTAGGTGCTAGTATTAAAGGCATGGACCATGTGCCTGGAACCTGGAGGATCTTTAAGTGTTATCAATTTCAACTTCTAGCTTACTATGTCCCTTTGACCCCCTACTGGACCATAGGCTCCATGTGCTGACCCTGACGAAATAATTTCACCCCAGCTATTCTGATCTTGTTAACCACAGCTGATTCCTCAGCCTCAGCTGTTAATTAGCCCAGCAAAGTAACTTCACTCCAGTGGTGCTGGGCTCCCGATAGTCACGGCTTATCTTAAGCCCCTGCTGACCAGCATCACTGTTGCAGTGAAGCACAAGCCTTGCTTCCACAATCTTAATTCAGCTAGATAACCCTAATGGCCCTGATAGTCTCTACTTCTTTACCAACCAGCCTATGTGTTTCATGATTCTTACTTCCAAGCACCCACAGGGGCTTATTAAGCTTTTAATATGTAGAGCCCAAAGATCCAAAAAGTTCTCCAATCCTCCCCAGAAAAACATGGCCAGGTCTGTCACAGTGTTGTGGGTCTAAGGCTTTGGATCAACTCAAGACACAGGTTCCGCAAAGCAAGATCTACTGCAGGGCAGTAGCACTACAGAAACTAATTGGTCAGGGAACACAGTACACAGTGTAGAGCTAACTGTGTCCCCAAATGTTCACTTCAGCAGGAATTTAAGCACAAACCCCACAAGTACTTGTGCCAAGTTACAGTTACATTTTCTTTTTTTTTTTTTTTTTTTTTTTT
>PVIH01016615.1:0-44959 GCA_004025045.1 Sigmodon hispidus
AGGAGGAGACAGTCAGCCTAGAGGTAAAAGGTAGAGAAAATAATTTAAGAAAACTGGCAAGACCCAAGCCAAGCTAAGGTCTGGCATTTATAATTAAGAATAAGCCTCTGTGTGTGATTTATTTGGGAGCTGGGTGGCGGGTCCCCAAAGACAGCAAAAACAACCAAACAACATGCGGTGTTCCAAAGTGAAGACAGAGTAAAAGAAAATCCAACAACAGGGTAGAGGGAGAGAAACAGGAGAAAGAGAGAGAATGAGAGAAAGAGAGAGGAGAGGAGAGAGAGGGGGGGACAAGGCAGAGACAGGTTATGTTATAGTTTGGATACTAAATAGCCTTCTAGAGTTCATATGCTAGGGCCTTGGTTCCAGTCCATGTCATAAGGTGTCAGGACCTTTAGCACATTGTGATTAGTGGGAGGAACTTAGGTCCTGGGTGTTCTCAAAAGGTAGTCAGGGGCCCTTCCCGTGTCATTCTTGGCTTTTTGGTCACCATGACCTGAATGAACAGTTCTTCTCTGCTGCATGCACCTGACAGAAGCTGCTGAACTGCTAACAGACCCAAAGCAACAAGGAACCAGAGACTGGAGCCCCTAAAACCTTAAGCCAGAAGAAGTCTTTCTTGAAATGGACTTTCTAGATACTTCTGTCACAGTGTCAGAATGGAGAGAGAGGGAGAGAAGAGATGGTTCTGTGAGAGAGAGGAAAAAAGGAGGAGTAAGCAAAATGGGGCAGGTTGAAGGTGAAGGTGATGGCAAGAGGATCGTGACCATATCCGTGGGACCAAACCCTATCTAATGTATTCCGTTTCTCAGGCTGGAGCTTGTGGGTCCCCCCAAATAATCCTTCCCCCAGAGACACAGCTCACGGGGAACACTCGGGCATGGGTAAGACAGGAGGGGCCCCCATGGAGTTCCTCACACGGTGCTTGACTTGTCCCCCACTTTCTTGCGTGGCCTGGCTCAGTGGTGACCACCACACACCTGGGCTCCGCCGTGCATAGCTTCCCCAGAGCGATGCCGGCGTTCAGCTGCACAGCTGTCTTCTGGGAATCGCTGGCTGCCAGCTTCAACAACACTTGTACGATGTTCGTCTTCAGCAGGGAAGAGGCAGCACTGGGCACCTCCATGCAGTTGCCAAAGCAGAGGGCAGCGTTGCCCACCAGAATTTCATCCTCTGAGTCAAGCAGCGATATCAAAATGTTGAACTCTACAGGGAAATACGATCATGAGGAACAGTTCTAACTGCCAGCCTTGAGAGGCTGGCAGGGAGCATGAGAAGCTGAAGGGGTAGATGGTCAGCTTCTCTAGAGACCTGGGAAAATATGTGCTCTCTCCCTGTGCCCCTGCACTACGGTATAAAGGGACTTTCATAGCCTGAGTGGTAGTTTAATCCCAGCTCTCGGGAGGCAGAGACAAGCAGATCTCTGTGAGTTTGAAGCTGGCATGATCTACATAATAAGTTCAAGGCTAGCTAGAGCTACAAATAAGACTGTCTTAAAAATTGGATTTGAGTGACAGAAAAGTCTCATTCTACATCACCTGCCAGCCTAACCAAGAGGCAATGTATCTTTCTTTTCAGAGGAAGGTTTGCCCCACCCAGTTAGTCAGTGTTAGTGTCAGGAGAGGAAGTGTGACTTCCTCTGCTAGGAGAATTACAGTGGATTTAGGACTTAAGATAGGTCATGAGAAATTAGAGCATTCTTTGGTCATATGGTAACTCTGCAGTCTATGTATCTATCTTAATAGAGAGATATCCAACATATTCCAGGTTAACTTGATGAAGCATCCTTAAGGAATTAAGTTGAGTTCAATGTCACAATTCCCGACCTCTGATGGTTGAAGGTGCTTTGTTTTTCCTCCATCTATGAAGGAGGAGAGCAGGTACTAGGCCAGTTCAGGCATCACTATAGAAACAACTCCAGGTTAACTTAGGGGAGGAGACAGCATTGTCCAGCATCTGCCCTGTGATCTTTGAGCTGCCTGGCATTTTATCCAAGCATAGCCGAAAGGCCAGTGAAACACCTTGTGATGGGAGATGAACTGACATCCTGTTGTGTAAACACTACAGGGAGTGATACTAAGTATCTCGTCCCTCAGTCTCAGCTCTCTCTGCAGCTTCCAGGGTGGATCCCCAACTGGGGCGTGGGCTCCATTATGAAACTGTTACTTACTTTTATCAAGTCTCATGACTTCTTCCCGAGCTGGATGATAGCTGTTGGTGCAGATGGCCAGTGTCTTTATGGCATGATGTGATGCAGTCTGACCTCCTATCTAGCGTTCAGAACAAAATCAGAAAAGTAAAATCAAGGTTATAACCACTCTTTCCTAGATACCTCAGTGATCATGGTCAATGGCTTTCTTGGATTCTGTAAGCTAATTAGATGAAGCAATGACATGTGCTTCTTGGCTGAGAAAGCATGGAGTGTCACGTGACCCATCTGCAAACCTAGCCCCATTCCCAAGGTAGAAATGCCTGTCCCCTGTACACTTGACACCACAGGAGGCTTTATGAAAGACTAGCTTAGATAACAGTGATTTATACATCAACATCTGTTTAGTAGCAGATATTTCTGCAAAAAGAAGCAAATGACCCTCCTGGGTCCTTTGACCTTTGGAGAATAAGGGTTGACAGTCTTTGTGAAGAATCATTAACTGAGATTATAAGAGGTAATAATAATGCATTCATAACCATCAATGTCAGGATCTTCAGGATGTGCCTGTACATGTGTAAATGTGTTCAGCAGTCCCTGGCATACTGCCAAAAGATGTAGCAATAATGACAGGTAGTGATCAAGAGCCAGTCTTAACTGAGCTCCTCCATTCTGTCCCTTTGTCACCTGCCCTACCCTAGTAGCATCTTCCCTGCTTTGGACCTTGTTTTCTTGCCCTGCTCAGTCCAAAATGAGCACTAATATGGGTGAGCCTTGCAGAGTGTAAGTGGTATTAGAGGCAGCAGCCTAATACTTTGCTTTGCCTTTTTAGAGGAATCTAGTTCCTCTCTTGGATTTGCTGCACTCATTTCATCAGGGAAATTCCACCATCCTTTGGTCACATGACAGCTTTGCAGCCTCCATCATTTATAAATGGAGTTTCCAACCAGTACACTTCAGATAAGGACAGAAAGTACCAAGATTCCATGAGCAAAATAATTGGGCTAAGAAACCTTGCAGAAAGCCATTCAAAGCACCTTGTTCAAGGATGGAGACCTGCATGTTTCAAAGTTGGACTCAGAGGGCAAGCAATTTTTATTACTGTATCTGAAGAACAATATGCGTATTCATTCAATGAGTTTTGTCCCTTTTAGGGCACTGCAAGGTGGACAGGCCGAAAAGGCTGTCTGGTCTGGTGGGAATAACATCTTGGCATGTTAACCAAACAAAGCCCAGCTTCATCCTGCTCTCTTGAGGTTGGACAGGTATCTTGGGACATTTAAGAAGTTCTAAGCAGTGGAGTTACTTTACCCTCAGGAATTTAATCATCTTCTTCACCAACCCCGCTCTCAGTGCTTCCTCGACGATGGTTAGAGAGGAGGCAAGGGTCCGGCTCAGCACACCCGCGGCCCTCTGAGAGGACACAAGAAGGATGATTAAAAACCACATCCAGAAATGCTGACAACTTTTAAAGGTTAATGGGGAGGAGTTTGGTTAGGCAAAAGTAATCATTAGTATTAGAAGCAAAATCTATTCTTTGATTTTTGAATAATATAATAGCTAAAGAACATATAGCAAACAGTGCTTCTTAATAAACCTGCCAGGTTGGCAGCTCAAAGGGCTAGAAATCCTGCTTCCTGGCACAGACGCCCAGTGTCATTCAGCTTTCCACAGGGTCGGTCAGCCAACTCATCCCTGAGAATTGGTCCTTCCTGGGTGCCTCACAGTACCCTGGGTATCAACAGGGTCCTCATTAGAAGATGCTCCACTTGCAGGCCCAACCTTTGGAGTTTTCAGTTTTCAATTATCTTTATTCTTCCAAATCTATGTCTCTGGTTCAGCTTCCTGGGAGATTTCATCTGCTTTCTTTCTCAGCTCTTGCTTCATTTTAAATCTTAAGATTATAATGGTTCCTTACTGTTGTATGTGTGATTGTGTGTCTATGTGTGTGCTTGTTTATATGTGTGTGTGTGTGAGTGTATGTGTGTGTGTATGCCACTGTGCTCACATTGGAGGCCAGGTAAGAGGACCACTTGGGGACATCTGAAGCCAATCCCTCTGCTTGCAGTTTTTAAAGGGTTATTTTCTGACATCTGTCCTGAATGTCACCTTGTCTGTCTAGGTTTTAGGTCCTGTTCTGATAGAAAAATGAGTAAGTGAAGACTGTACCCTAAGATGGCGGCCAAAGACCTCCTGAATCACATAAATGTTCTTCTTCATGTGCACTGCCCTAACCACAGGACCATCTTTGGTTTTCTTAGTCAAGTGTTAGAACAGAATTAGTAAAGTCATTCCAGCATATGCCTCTGCAGGATCTCTTGAAATATAAACATTGCATCCACTGGTCAGATTCTAGACCACAGTAAAGAGATTCTTAACTTGGGTTCCTGTACTCTACAAGGTTCACATATACATGAATAGGGAACAGTTACCAAATTCTCTCAGATTGAAAGCAAAATTTGTCATTTGTGTGTTTGTGGGCATAACTTTGAGGAGTCTACCCACACTGTACCTCAGAGTTATAGGGACTTCAAAGATGGTGACTGCTAATAGGGTAAGACCTATTAACATGAAAACAGTACTAGAACAGGAAACTTACTGTCAGGATCCCTCCATCCTGGCTGTTGAGTAGAGCCAGACACTTTCGGCTCATCTCCATGGCCCACATCTACAACATGGGGAAGAGGAGGAGGCATTTTTAAAGTTCAAACAGACTCCTCTGGAGAGCATCTTAGAAGTAATTTAACAGAGTCAACCACACCCTCTTGGAACCATAACACCCATGTCCATATTTCTCCCACAGGGGTTTCTTTTATTGCTTCCCTATCTGTTTCTTCTACTTCTGGACAGCGATTCCATAGCAAAGGACATATTTTATTTGACTCTTGAAATGCAGGTCCTGATGGGCTTAGCTTTCTGAATGAAAATAAGAGTGACTCTGGCCCTGGCAAAATGACTGAGCATGCCTCCATACCCGCTGACTGCTGCTGTTCAGGACCACAGGCTTCTGTTCGCTTTGCATATACATAAACAAGCCAATACAACATGAAGGTCCCAGGGTTCCAAGCAGAGTGGCATTTTACCTCAGAGAGGAAGGGAACATCAAGACACAAGTTCATGATCAGACCTAGGAGAGTATATGTGACCTCTCTGAATAGGTCCATGTCCTCCTCACACTTGACCTGGAAATAAAACAAGGCAATTAGGCATCTTGCTGCTTATCAGCTCTTAGTGGTCATATCTCCCCTTAGACAAGTGTCTTGAGACACCCATCCTCCCTACATTGCCAATACCATGGCGGTGAGTTCTAGTGATTAGCATCAGTTTAGGAGCAATAGAAAGTGTCTGGTTATGGCATCCTGGCTCATCATGCCCTGGTTTTGCTCTGAAGTGGGTGATTAGCTCCATTAAAAAGGCTTCAAAATCTTTCTAGAGCCAGGGAGACATAGTCTAGAGGACTTTGGAGGCCCCGCCCACCAATCCTATAGCTATAGCAAGAATAAGCAATAGGGACCCCAGTTCTTGGGAAAGAGAATAGCTATAAGAAGCCAGCGTCCTATAGAAGGGTGGAAGATCAAGTTTGCATAGCAAGACTGTGATACCAGGAGATCCAAACAGGCATCCCCAAATTCTTCACAGGCCATCATTTGTCTTCGGGCAGTAGGCTCAGCACTGATGTTTCCCATCAGGGCAATGCCTTGGCAGAGGGCGGAGAGGTTGGTTAACTTGGGCTCTCGCTTCTACAAATGAATTCAGATAAAGTGACATCTCAGACAGCAGATAAATGATGCCATAGGTCTTTTAGAAGTGTCCCTTGCTCACCAAAAGGCTAGGAACCAGACACCTAGCCTAATGTCACACAGTGCCATCAATTCAGTCACCCTGGTCACATGATGGAGTCACACCAACCAACTGCAAAATGTTGGGGTGTGGTTATGCTCCCCTGGGATCTCTTGAACTTTTTATGAGCTCAACAGGCACAGCACACTCCCCAAGGAGAGCCCTAGCGTCATTCTTCACACTACCACCCTTGTCCTGAAGGAGGTGATTTCCACCCAGAGGACAAAGTCACACCCTGTCCTGGAGATACCAGATTGTGCTAAGGAGGACGAGAGAGAGAGAGAGAGAGAGAGAGAGAGAGAGAGAGAGAGAGAGAGAGAGAGAGAGAGAGGCTCTCTCTTTAATGTCATCTAAGACACAACTCACATGTAGCATAGTCGCCTTGCAGCCAGCCCCATCTGTAGGCCCCATCGGTAGCCCCGTCCATAGCCCCCCGTCCGTAGACCCCATCCATAGACCCTGTCCATAGACCCCGTCTGTAGGCCCCTTCTCTTTGTCCTGCCTGCAGCTGTTTTAATAACTGAGACCAGGGTAAATTCCAGCTGTGGATAAATGACTAATCAAGCTGAGCTACAACAAGGGCGCTGGGGTGTAAATTGTGTCTCAACAGCTCTGTCCTGGCAAAGAGGTGTCTGCCATGGAGGAGAGAACAGGGTTTTGCTCACCAGAACCCCCGTGAGAGCAGGGAGGACACCTGGAAGGTTGGCCTGGAACCAGACTTGGAATCTGTTGAGAGAACGGTAGCCAGAATCATTTTTAAGTGACATAGAATATGTCACAAGGAATCTCAGGTGATGTCTTGGAGAGCAACAAACAGGGCCTGTGTGGTTTACAGTATGCACTCATGGTTCATTCTGTGGGCCTAAAATTAAGAGGGACTGATTCTGTCACATGACTTTAGTTTTTCTAAAGCCTAAAGAACAATCTTTCATGTCAGACAGCAGGTCTCAGGTGCCAGCTCTTACAAGCAGAAATAGCTAGAATTCCCAGGCTTCTGTTGAGTTGCGGGCAACCCTTCTCTCTGCTTTGGATTTCTGTGTCCCGAGTAACCAGTACAGGAGGGAAACAATGAACATATGTTCATTCACCATGGAGAAGGCCCACACACACATCATAACATGCTGGTGTAATATTCTATGCCCCTCCCCCTCCCCACTGGCCCACCTGTGAGCATACTAGCTCTCGCTTCCATGACTATTTCCAGTATTTCCAGGCAAGACTCTCAGGGGGTGAAATGAATGTCTTAAAAGCTCATAAGAAATGACTTAAGAATTTGTAACAATTTCAAACATCTTAGTTTTTTTGTTTGTTTGTTTGTTTGTTTGTTTTTTAACCATCTTCCCCAGCAGCTAAAACCAAATCAAATAGGCAGGAAAACATAGCTACTCAGTATTACTGGCAACCAAGAGGGGGCTCCATTTTCCTATTCCTTCTCTTCTACTTGCTCACTTATGGTCAAACTGCATGAAGCAGTGTTTTTATTAGCCTCCTGATGTCTGAATGAGACTGGTCCCCAGACCCTACAAATACCAAAATGTGTAGATACCCAAGTCCCTTAGGTAGAATGATACAGTATTTGCACATAACCTATGTATAGCCTCCTGGGAACTTTGAGCCACATCTCAGCATTTGTAGCTGTGGTCCTGAAGCAAAGTTAAGTGCTATGTAAATGCCCACTATTTATTGGTTAGGGAAATAAAAAAAAGGGGGTTTGGTACATGTTCAATGAAGAGACTTTGAGAAGCATTTGTGATCTGTGGTTGGTGGAATCCACAGATGCAGAATTAATAGAACCAAGGGCTAACTATGTATTATGGCTTCCAAACCCACTGAGGACTGTGCCACCCTCCACCTGAGGGTTTGGATAAGAGTGGATGGCCATAACCCTCAGACAGCCATTAGTGTCCTTACTCAGCAAATCTTACAATGATCTCCTGGAGAGCTGTTGAGTCTTTATAGATGGTGGCATTTTTCAAAACCACAAAGCTTAACATGGGCTGAAGAACTGTTAATTTATGGAAACAAAACAAAATAATTACCTTTCTTCTAGAGCCAAATCTGTGAGTAGTCCGATGGCTGTATTGGCCTTCTTATCTGAGAAGTCGAGAAATGACAGCAGCGCTTCACACAGTCTGCAAAGAGCCATAAAAATAAACACACACACACACAAAGCTCTGAATGGGCCGTCTTCAAAGTCTCAGCATCTCCATATAAGGTACCCTTGTAGGGAGCCCAGGGAAGCCTCAGCATCTGGGAAAGAAAGGCTGGAAAGATGGACCTATCATGCCTAGCCAGGAGGCCCAGGTCCTTACCCACCCACAGACACCATCCTTTGGAGATGATTCCAGCACTCCATGTGAATTCTCAGGTTGTTAAACAGCTTTAATGTAAATTCATTAATTATCAGACACCAGGTTGGAAGGAGTTTCTGATGTTCTGCCCTGTGGTTGTGTCTCGGTCAAGTTCATTAACTTGGATGACATCTACATGGCATACTTATTAATCTACTCATAACTAAAGTGGGAGGGCCCCCTAATAAGACAGGTGATGGGATAAATATTTAACAAGATCTTGGAAAGCTGCTGAATTTAGCAGGCAGATTTAATAGAGTTAGAGTCTTCCAACGAGAGCTGGAGGTTGTGAGTGAGGAACGGAGTAGAGAGACTCACTTCAGTTACTGATTCACGCAGGAAAGAGTCAAGGGCTTTGAGATGAAAATAAAGACTGTGGGAAGACAGTCCAGGTCAGCTGCCAGACAAAAGCTATGAAACCTCAAGCTGCTCCAGGAGGACTACTGTTAGAACACCAGAAGTAAGATAGCCCCCTCCATCAAACTGAGCATCTCTGGCACACTGCATACTGTGCTCAGCACCTAGCTCCTGGTCTACAGTGACATAGGTACAAATAATAAAAGAAAGCATTAGGAATGTGCCAGAACAAACTCATGCTAAGGGCCTCAGAGTCTGCCTGGCAAGAGTTGAGGGTCTGGAGATGAAATGACTTCCATGGTATATGAGGTCTTAGCTCCATTTCCAGAGAACAGTGATAGTTACTATTATTTATTCATTCAACCAGCTGTGCTAAACTATCACTGACTACTGTCCTGGCAAGGAGGTGGGTTCTAAGATTACATAGATCAGAAAAGACACTGTCTGACATTAGCAAGCTTGCAGGCCAGTGTCAGACACATGGAGACAGGGCACAGCATGTCAGACAGAACCCTCTGAGGTACTTTAACATCATGAGGCATCTTTGGAGACACCTAGCAGCCAATTACCATTAGTGCTTAGGGTAAAAGAGGGGAATAGGGAGCAGAGAGGTGAGGGAAATAAACAGAGCCCAGTTCATGATGGGCCTTCTAGAGTCTTCAACAAAGTTCGAGCTTAACTCCCCTGGTCTACCTTCTCTAAAGGGTGACTGATAGGTGACTTTCTGGGTGATAGTGGTGGGGGTATGGTAGGGTAATAATCTTAGACTATTCTAAACTTCAAATATCTGGGAGACTGCACTTTAGCAAGCCCCAGGTGACTCCTGGACATTATATCTCATGAGTTAAAAAATAGTCTTATTGGCAATAAAGAGTCACTTTAGAATCTTAAGGAGGAAAATGAGGAGCGCTGTGCATTTTACAAACATCTTTTTGCTGGTTTAATGAAGGACAGATTGGAGAAGCTAGGACAGGAGGACAGAGAATCCCACCAGGGAGATGGTTATCCTAATGGTAAAGGTCACAGGACTGAGCTATGGCAGCAGCAGGATGAGAGATGCTATTTAAGAGGAGGAGGCATTACATAGAGTGAGAATGAACAATGAGAGACCAAGGAGAACAACAGCAAGGGTGACCCAGGAGATGCTGATGAGCATGAACCGGCAAGGCACTGTCTCATGTCTATGGCAATGGTGGTATAGGACAATTCTAGAATCCTTAGATAAATGAGTGGTTGGATGCCCTATGGGAAGACAGGAAATCCAAGTGAAAGAGATAGATCCAAAGAATCACATATTATTTCATATGCTATTCAGAGACAAGGAGGAAGAATCTAGTAGCAGAGGATGCTGTCATTTAACCCTTAAGAGAAGACAGTCTCTGTCTCTTAAAGTCCAAGATAAGAAAACAACCAGTGTAGGAACCTGGAGTCCCTGACTTGGATGATAGCACACAGGCAGTTAATATAGAAATCTAAGGACGAGCTCTACAGGAGTGGGGGGATGGGGGTGGGGAGTATCTTCACAGCCATTGTATGATACTTCAAAAAGGTTTGGTCAAGAGGACCAAATGTCTCAGGGCAGTGAGGTGACAGGACAGGAAAGAGCCTATGGGTTGGGTATTTGGGAGCATTACAGGCACTCACTTTTAAAGGATAGACTCTGTTCAGCGGATTGTTCTGGGAAGGATGAATCACCTAAGGACTGGTATAGGAAGTGGGGTGCTTTAACTGAAAAAGCCTAGTGTGGCCCCTAATGCTGGAAAGTGGCAGAATTTGAAGCTCTCTTCAGACCTCCCACTGTCTGAGCTGGTTTCGGGTCAGAGAGCCATGGGATAGGCAACTCACAGTCAGGGTAATTCTGGCAGCAGAGGGGTTACCTGGGGAGATGACTCACATCCTCATTACCCGGGAAGAACTCCAGTCTCTGAACTATCTTAATGTCTGGCCAGAGTCAAATGGAAGCAAACACAGTAAAAATGCTGGGTCTTCCCTAGAGGGGAGTGAGTGTGCATGGACTGGGTTGGGCCACTGCAGAGGGTTACCCATGCTGGATGGGGGTGGGCTAGATGGTGTCTAAAGCTCAGGTGTCCTCAGCTTCTGAAAATCCTTGACTTTCTCAAGAGTGTACTCTAGTGCTCATCCATCAAGAATAATTTGCCTTGGAGTTAGTCCAAATTCCTTCTATACCAATTTAACTCTGTTTTCTTGTGCTTGAGGAAGAATGTTGATTAACCTCAACAACACCAAGGGCAGACAACAGTCAGGGTCATCTGGCTCCCTCACCATGTGACAAAACACTTCTAAAGAACTCTCATTACCTACCAAGAACAGCGTGTCTCTTGCATCTTTCTCAGAGACATATTTTTTTGCTCTTGAGACAAGCAGTTGCCCCAGTGGATGGATCACAGTTTAAAGAATGGGCTCATGGAGCCAATCATTTCACTATGGTTTCAGTTAAAGACTTTCAATAATGTACCCTAACGAGAGAAAAAAATGATCATTAAAACATTATGAGGCTCATGACCAGTATCAGATATGGATGCTGGTGACTCTTTTACTGTGGTGACAGTTGTTAGCTGGCCAGCCTCACGGTCACTATTTCCCCCTTCCATTCTGCCTGACTCTGCTACAGATGCTGCCTGGGTAGCCCAGGACACAGCTCTACCAAACTGAAATAAGCAGTGGCTTTTCTTAACAAAGAGGGTGGGTCCAGCAGGCGGTAAGCTGTGTTAGACAAGAATGTGAGGCTTGGCACAGCATCAAGGAAAAAGGAAAGGTAACAAGAAAGGCAGTGACCTTGACCTTGGAGTCTTCAAACTACGAGTTGTACTTAAGTCTTATTACCTGGAAAACATGCCAGGCTCTACCTTGCTTAAGCTCCTTTGGCCAAATTGTCAGCATAAGGCAGGAGAAAAAGATCTAAACTGAAATAGACATATCTCTGTGGGGCTTTTTGTTTGTTTGTTTTTGAAGGATCGAGGGTAGTCTTCTGAGATTTACTAGTAAGGGCTCTAGCATGGAGCCCCATCTTTTTTTTAAAAAGGAAGTAGGGTGACTCTCACACTTCTTTTAATAAATAATTACTATTATTTATGTATATATATGTATTGCACATTAGTATGTGGATGCTCTAAGAGGCCAGAAAAAATATTAGATCTGTAGCTGGAGTTATGGGTAGTAGGAGTATCAGGGTGAGCTACAACACCACTGGAAGAATTCAAGCCGACACTCTGGCAATTCAAAGATGGCTTGGGCCGAAAGTCTCAAGACAACTACAGCTGTCACTGCTCAGAGACAAAGGATGGTTTAAGGTAAAATAACACATAAAGAAGGAATTGAGTTGATGGCTGCAGAATCAATGGAAAAGTGCCAAGGGCTTTGGGAGATGCTCACTAGCAATCCATCTGCCTGGTGGGTACAGCTTCTGGGTTGCCAAAGCTTATTCTGGAAGCCACTGGGGCTGTGGCCTGATAGAAACAGGGAGATGGAGACTACCTTGTCCTTGTCACACAGGGGGATCCCTTAGTAGAAGAACAGGTAAGAGGGATCAGCCTGATCCAGAGAGATTTGGCTTCTTGTCTTACAAAGGACAGAGAGCAGGAGCTGGGCTCCAGGGAACAAGCACCAGGGGCTGGCTGGCTGATGTGGTATTGAATAATGCTCTTCTACACTGTAAGGATTTGTTATTCATATTGGTTTAATGCTGATTGGCCAGTAGCTAGGCAAGAAGTATAGGCAAGGCTACCAGACTAAGAGAATTCTGGGAAGAGAAAAGACAGAACAGCAGATGCCAGCTAGACACAGAGAAAGCAAGATGAGAATGCTGGAATGATAAAAGATGCCACATGGCTAAACATAGATAAGAAATATGGGTTAATTTAAGTAAAAGAGACAGTTAGTAATAAGCCTGAGCTACTGGCCCAGCAGTTAATATAATATTAAGCCACTGAGTCATTTATTTGGGAAGCAGCTGTGGGACATTTGAGAGTTTCTAATGGGACAGAAACTTTCAACTACAATGTGGTCTTGCTTTTTGCTGTAGCATATCCTGACACTCTGTAAATATGGAGAACACTCCCCTAAGTTCCTACAAAAGACAAAATGATAAGGCAGTGAAGAAATTTGGCAGATTAACTTCTGTTCTAAAGTTACTCTGAAATGTTTGTAAAGCAGGCTGTGGCAAATGCAATTTCTATCAGTTTAAACCGTATGAAATGGCTGACGTTAAACTTTTCTGATTTTTTTTTTAAAAATGGAATGTCAATTTCATATGGTTAAATTTATAACTAGAAAGCAAGTAAGCAATGTAAATTGAAAAATGAATAAAATATGGAGTGAGAGAGAGCTCAGTCAGTTATAATGCTTGTCACAAAGACCTGAGGACTGAGTTTGATGTGTAGCACCCCAGAAAAGTGGGTCATGGTGGTACACACTTGTGATCTCGGTATTGGGGAAGCACAGACAGAAAGGTCACTGAGGGATACCAGCTGCCCAGCCTTACCTAACCAGCATCTCTGTTCCCAGTGACAAGAATGTATCTCGACAAAGTGGATGGCTTCTGAAGAATTTCACCCAAGACTGACTTCTGACCTCCACAAGCATGCATATACGTGTGCACCTGTACACACACGTGCACCCACATACATATCCTCAGTATACGTGCACACAATACACCCCTGTGCTTATACACACACACAATACAAGTATCGGTCCTTACCCATTAAATAAATAGGTAATAAACAAATAATTAAATAAATTTAATGGTTAAAAAGTTGACAAGCACAAACAGAAAGAATCACTGTGGCTCAGGTTAGTTTTAGAAAGTCCTTTTAGGAGTCATGTATACACTATCTCCATGTGTCTCATTCTTTGAAAAAACCCCACAAAAAGGCATTTGTTTTTATTAAATTTTGCTTTCTTGTTTCAGAAATGGCTGAAGGCCATACAAAACAAAACACCAGTATCATGTCAAACAGAAGAACATAGGAAAAGCCAGGGGGGGAACAGGGTGGAACTGGGCCCAAGGATAACAAGGCAGAAGTGAGTGCGCTCCGTTTCCAGGAGGGGTCTCCTGTCTGCCTGTGTAGATGTTTACCCCACAAGTTCAACTGTCTCTACTTGTGCATAATCAAAGCTGGATGTGGTCCTGAGTTCAGCCAGGAGCTTGTGAGACTCCCTCCTGCCAGGGTTTCCCTCAAAGGCTCTTATTGTTATTTTCTTTCATGAATACTCATGACAGCGTGGAGATAACCACATCCCAGAGACAGCAGGAGGGACAGGAAGCTTGATCTTGTCTACATAGTGGTGACCTAAGGGGGTCTTAGGGAAGATCTCACCAGCACAGGCTTACCGGGTCAGGTCAAGATGCTTGATGACCTGGTTCCTGCTGTTCTCCGTCTGGGTGAGCTGCAGCAGTAGGGTGAGGCTCTGCTGCTGAATAACCAGGACTCTGGAGGTCATGAACGAAGGCAGAAGTTTGGTCATGTCGGGGTGGGTCACGAGCAGGCGCTGGTTCTCCTCTGCAGAACACAGGTGTTAATCTACCTTGAGCTGCCATGACCCATGATAGTATCGAAATAAGTTCTGTCGCCCACCACCACAATGGGAAGCTGGCTCTTCTTTACACATTTGCCAGGCAGGATGATGACTTATAAGAACTGGACCCCAGGGTTAACCTTCTGTGTCTGCATATGTAGAGTGATATCCTTTGCTAGTCACTAACTCCCGTGGCCCTCTGCTTCTTCCTCAGCAAGATGAGAACAATCACCCACTTGCTAGAGTTTTTAATGAGGATCCAGCATGCTACTGCTTGATGGTGCTAGGCAGAGACTGAGTCTTATAGATTAGTTACACTATTATCTTTCCTATAAAAGCTTTCTCAGTAGGTGGAAATTGGAAACAAATGAAGGAAAAGCATTTGGCTTAACTAGAATATAACCAGAGCATCATTCTTTAGATGGCGGCCAGAGCAACTGGTTTTAATTCTTCTTAAGAAACTATGATATCATGTGAGAAGTATACCTTCATAATATAATAGACTGTGAGATCTTCCCAGAGTCCTGACAGTTAACATTCAGTGATATTGAATTTTGCTTGCTTTGTGTTTGGAACAGGAATGTGGGAGCAGTCAGGACATGTCAGTAGAATGAGAATAAATAAACACGGTAGAGTAAACTGAAAGAATTCTGTCATGGTTTAAATTTGAAATAAACCCAAAGGTTCCTGTGTCAAGGGTTTGAGCTGCCTGGCTTTTGAAACTAGTGATTCCTAAGATGTGGTAGTTTGAATGTGAGTGGCACCCATAGGTTCACATATTTGAATGCTTGGTCCCCAGTTGATGAAACTGTTTGGGAAGGACTAGGGGGTGTGACCTTGTTGGAAGAGGTATGTTACAGTGGGTATGCTTGAAGTGACTTCTCTCTCTGACCTAACAATATGCCACTGATGTCTTCTCATGTTTCTGCTTTTGCACATTCTCCAGATTCTTTAAAAAATGGTTTTGTGTTTACTGAGTTGGGCATGTTGAGATTCCGTGAGCCTGAGACATAATGTATGCATACACCAGGTGACAATATTTCTCAAATATTAGAACAACATAACTTAGGGGCTGGAGAGATGGCCCAGCAGTTAAGAGTGCTGGATGCTCTTCCAGAGTTTCTGAGTTCAATTCCCAGCAATCACACGGTGGCTCACAACCATCTGTAATAAAATTTGGTGCTCTCTCCTGGCCTGAAGGGATACATGAAGACATAGCACTATATACATAATAAATAAATAAATCCTTTTTAAAAACAAAAACATAATTTCAAGGCTCACAGAAACAAGGCTACCTGGGTTTTTATGCCTGATTCACAGAGAGTAAACACAGCTACCAAGTTCTGCCTCTCCCACCTTCCTTCAGGTGTCTTGGCAAACACACAGCCCTGACCAAGGGACTTTGATAACTCTTGTTTTTGGTGTGTGTGTGTGTGTGTGTGTGTGTGTGTGTTTATCCATGTATAGGTGTGTGTGCATATGGATGGAGGCCAGAGGATACCTCACATGTCATCTTCAAACATCATTCAAGGTCTTTCTTTCCTTCTTTTTTCCTTCCTTCCTTCCTTCCTTCCTTCCTTCCTTCCTTCCTTCCTTCCTTCTTTCCCTTATTTCTTTCTATTTAGAGACTTATTAACCTGAAAATCAGTAAATAGGCCATACTAGCTGACCTTCGAGCCCTGAGGCTCTACCTGTCTCCCCAGCATGCCACCACACGTTTTTGTTTTTTCTGTTGTTGTGTTTTGTTTTTCTGTTGTTGTGAATGTGGCTTCTGAGACAAACTGAGGTGATTGGCTGTACCGACTGATCCCTTCCGTAACTGGGCTTCCTGATAGGTTAGCTTTTCTATTACCTACTTTAAGTTCTTAGTCCTTCTGCGTGCTAAATGTAAAGGAATTTCTTCCTCATACTCAACTGGCAGGTGCACACACTCCTTGCAGCCTCCACCCTGTCGTTTCTAGTGTTTCGTGTCCCAAGAACAAACCTATTCCTGAGAAATAGTGAAGGTGAAGTAAAAGTCTTAAAATCTTGATATAGATGGAAGCCACAGAGGTGACTAAAAAATATTGTGCAAGAACATAATGACCTCTGGAGGATGCTGCAGGAAGAAAGGTAAGAGTTGACAAAACAAAATCCCTCTGGCATTTTCCTATTTCAGTAGTAGACACTAATCAGTGTCCGAAGATGCTGGCTGGTAGTCACATATCTCAGATGCCGTGAGGGGTGCTATGGTCAGCAAAACCAAAGTATTTTCAAACTGATGAGAACGGAAACTATCTGCACTGCTTATGACATGAGCAGAAGTCATGAGTCTGCAGAGCAGGGACAGGGCAGTGATTCGTTATGCTGACAGCGATCTTGCCCTCTCTCCACTCCAGTGTCCTGAGGCACAGGAGGAGGGGGGGTAGACAATGAGGAGAAGGAGAAACAGCAGAGGGATGTGGGGGCAGAAAGAGGAAGAGGAGAAGCTGGAAGCTGGCGAAGTCAATATGGAACTTGCTTTTTTTTGATTCACATACTTTTTTAGAAGGAAAAGCCTCCCTGGCCTGACCTTTGGGGAGAAGTACCATGCTGAACCATGCAGCTCTTACTTCTGGGGCACACAACTAGCAATCAACAGTGGACAATTAGGCTCACCATTGTCATTACACACTGCTTGCCAGAGCTTCAAGACAGCCACACAGAGAACCTCTTCAACTGCATCCTTCCCTGCTGCAAAGAGGCACCTGGAGAGACAGGGAGAGCAATGTGGGAATCTCGGGATCAGGATTGTTTTCTTTTCACTGGTTCCACCCCTAGACGCATCAAATAAAGGGTTAAGATATTTTTGAACGCATATCAAAGCTGAACATGGTGGTGCACACCTTTAATTCCACCAACCAGGAGGCAGAGGCAGGAATTAAAGGTGGGTTCCACCATGTTCACATCCAACCCCTGTTAGGATCCTAAGCCTTCCGGATCATCCTAACACAATATGAAATAAACACAGCACACCATCCTATTCTGTGTATGTCTTGTTTTGGATAAAATCCTAAATGAAGTCATCTAAGACCCAACTACTTTTACTTCCTTAGATGACCATAGAATGAGAAATAAAAAAAGAACAAACTAAAAATCTTATAAATGCTGGCAGGAAACCAGTGGCAGTGCTGTTTGTCTGACTGGGAAGTGTGGAGAAGGCCTGTGGCACAGGCTCACCCTCCAAAAGCTGCACCATGGTGCAAAATGCCTGAGGCTCTGAGCTCAGGGGGGTTCACATGTGCTCTTTCAGTGGTCACCCTGTTGACTGAGAAGCAAGGACCCAGAGGGCAAAGGCCTTTCCTGTGTGGCCAGTAACTGCTTTCACACATATGGCTATCTGTGTTTTCTTGATAGACATCTGGCTCTTTCCAAACATCCTTACTTTCTTATGATCTCATGGTCACTGATGGTGCTGAATCCACCACATGTTCTGAACAAGGTCCGTTCTGTGCCTGAAACAAAACCACAAGGACTAGGTCAGGATCCTAACCCACCAGGTGGGTATCCAGCTGCAGCACAGCCAAGCTGATCACCAGATCCAGTGTGAAAAGCCAAGACCATGAAAAGTCTAGCTGGACCATCACACTCTGAGAAATGCATACACCATCAGCCACTCCATGGGTCACAGCCAGAGGAACTGCTTGGAAAAATGTCAGCACCTAAATTCATTACTCTACAAGCCTCAGCCTACAGGAACTGTTGAATCTCTGAAAAGAACTGGAAATCCATCTGATTCTAGATATTTATTTTGAAGCTGTTTCCAGACTCTGGAGAAGAACTTAGGATTCCTAAACCACTGCTGAGGGGACCGTCTGGGCTGTCTGTATTCTATACTGAAGGGGGACCAGAGACTCCATCCATTTGTACAAATGATACCTTGTTATTGAGCAATCAAAGCTGTGTAGGTTCTGCCATCAGTGCTTACAGGAACTGGTGGCAGAATGACATGCTCTCATTACAAGACAGGGATATTTCCTCTGAGACTATTATGTTCTAAACTGCTATAAAGTGCATCTTGGGTGATCCCTATAGTTTGTCATAGACATTTCTTGTTTCTATATAGTATAGGGCGGTGTGCATAGTATAGTATATTAGAGTAGATGTGGGGATGTAAACAAGATGTATAACACACATGAGAGGAAAATCTGTAAAATAAGTACACTGATATACTTAATATTTATATTTACATAATATAAAGAAACACATGTGTATGGTGTCACAATGTAATACAAGCACAGGTGGAACAGTTGTACAACATGAGTGTTGAGTCCATGCCTTTCCTGAAGAAGATGGGGCACAGATGGAGGAATATTTCTTCTATACTCTCTTTGACACCTATATTAGCATAGGTTTTTCAATTGATATTTGTAGAAGGGAGGACCACTTTGGCCCACAGAGCCAGATCCCTGGTCCCTGTGCCTTCACACTGACAATGTTCAAGTGTCTAACTTACAGTCCGTCATCATCTCTGTCAGGATCTCAATGCCTCCTGCATAGAACAAGGGTGTCTGGCCAGGCTTGGAGAGGGTCTCCAGGAGATTTCTAGTTGTCATTGCTGTGCTCTTTCCTGAATGCAGAGACTCCCAGGCTTCCTTCTCTTGAAGATCTGCCTGTTCTCGGAGAGTTACTTGATTTAGGTATTCTAGCAAAACAAGGGGAGAAATCAAAATGAAGCAACACCCTAACAAACAGAAGAATCGCACAAAAGGTCCGCCCTCTCACATCTCTCTCCCACCTTTGCCCACCCTCTTCCTTTCAAGGATGGGAAGTCCAAAGCAAGAAAAATAATTCACACTCTTCTTCAAGAGGAAACCATTTAGGAGCAAAGTAAAAGCCAAGTGTTAAGCCATCTTGGAAACTTGATGCAGTCTAGAAGTGTATGAGAGGGTGGCATGGAGGCAAAGAAATGGAAGAAGGCTAACCACGAGACCTGAGGGAAGACGAGCACAGCAAGCCTTCAAACATAGATGGCTGGATGGTGTAGGTAAGGCAAAGCAGAGGCGGAGAGAGTAGGGAGGCACTCCGGCGGAGTGCAAAGGAAATCTGGATTTGGATGGACTGCAGCAGCACGGCCAGCCTCACCTTTCACCTGTGTCTGCAGCTTGGGGTTTATCTGTCCAATCTTCTGATAACACTCTCTAGACTGGAAGACAGAAATAAGACCTTGAAAGGTGGTCAGGGGGTAATGGTGATTACAGGGCAGACTGGGGCATCCCAGGGCTTGCTTCCTTCATTATCTGGTCTTATCTTTCCCCTGCTCCCAGCACAGGAGGAAGCCAGGGAAAACAGTGAGCTTTTGATATTTTTGTTTGGGCTTCTCAGGTTCTGTGGCACTACAGGTACTGCTTCAAAAATTTATTTTAAAAACTTGTTTGTTAAATACAAACTGTGATTCAAAAAAAAATATATCGAGTCTTGAATTTTTTTGTGGCTCATGTCTGCCAGAGGTAAGAATAATCATAATATATACGCTAAATTTAGATTTGATATTTGCACTAAGAGCCTGTCAGCTATGCCCAGGGGAGCCAGGAAATCAGCAAAACTGGAGACTGTGTTGACTGAGACCCATGAATAAAAGAGATCAGGCTGAAGTTAGAGATACAGGCTGCTTCAGACTTAACAGTGAGCTCTTACTGAGGAAATGGCTAGACAGAAAGTCCTAGAAAACAGAAAAACCAGTTCAGAGAGATATGGGGGCTAAGACAGTATTGCTCAAATATATATGAAATCCCCTAGAGAGCACCCAGCCAGTCTCCAAGAGAACAAACAGCCATATTTTCAGGGTTTATCAAGGCTCCTTCAGAAAACTTAGATTAAGAATGAATGGAAAAAAGCTGGAGGAATGGATCAGCAGGAAAAGGAGTTTGCCACCCAAGCCTGGTAACCCCAGACATGAGTTGATCCCTGGAATCCATACCAAGGTGGAAAAACAGAAATAAGACCCCACAGAGTTGCCCTCTGACCTCTGTGCCACGTCTGCTCATGAACACACACAATAACAAAAAGAGAAGGACCTCAATAAAAACTATCCCATTAAAAATGAGCATATTCCAGGATACATGAATGTACCTTAAACCCAACATCACCTCAGCCCAAGGTCCAACCTATGCATGATTCCTGTGGGCTTGGTACTGGTACCTCAGCTCCCATCATCCCTACCACTTCTACTACCAAGCACGAGGTTGGCTATGTGATGTCGTAGTGGGTATGCATATCTTTTGGAGGAACGAGATTACAAGCAAATTTTGCTTTCTTTTTGTTCATGTCATTTCCTCGAGGAAGCTGACCCGGGACAAGTAGAGGATTCTGCCGAGGACTCTGCTAAGGGACCCTACAGCCCTACAGATTTCATGCAACATCCTTCCCAACTGTATTATTCCAGGCCTTCAAAAAAACACTAAGAAGTGGACTAATATCTAACCAACTTGTGGGCTGACTTACGCCTCTGTGAGAACTTACCTTGCTGTAGTTCTTCAGGGCCAGGTGGGCTTTTCCCATGTGGAAATAGGCTTTTGTGCATTTTTCATCACACTGTGTGAAAGAGAATGGCTGATCAGACATTTCAGAGGATCTGAAGCCATTAGGCACTCCTGTGCCTGCCTCGTTAACAGCACTTTGGTTCTCGGGACAGCTACCAGAGTTGACAATTAAGATCTTTCTGTGCATTTGTGATCAAGCTAATTGCTGCCTACAAGAAACCTGGGCACATGGGCACGCTCCCTTCCAAATAAATTACCTATGCAGCCAGCTCTCACTTTCATGTGGAGACTCTCTCAAGAAGTCAAGCAAGACTTCAACTTTAGAAGAGGCCTCAACATTGGCTGAATGTTAGAATTACCTGGAAGGCTCATATACGTCCTGACCTGGCTGTCCTTAGACCAATTAAATCACTGTCTAAGAGGGGTACAGATAGATGAGTTTTCAGCTTTCTGATTGATACTGATTGTGGATCTAACTTTGAGGGTTACTGGCTTATTAGCAGACAGGATTCTCTATGAAAACAACTATGGTTACGAGTATATCTTAGAAGGCAGTGGGTTCCTTCATACAAATAAGTCACAGGCTGAACGATGTTGTAGAGCATGTTATATTGACCAATTGTTATATGTTCTTTGGCTCACTGAGGAGGGGGCTGGGTCTTGAAGGGGGAGTGTCTCAGACCCAAGTATGTTTGTCACTAGATGTCCTCCAAGGCCTCCTGTCTGGGGACAGGCGGGCCATCCTAACTCTGTGATAAAGGAGTGAGATCAGCAAAAACAGCCTGAGAGTAAGAATGCTGTGCCTTTGAGAAGAGCTGGAAGGTGAAGCATTTCCAGCAGCACTGACTACTGGGTAGCTCATGAGCATGCCTATGGTGGGAAGGGGAGGCCAGGTTCAGACGTGGAAAGCTCCTCTGTGCAAGGAAGGTCTATCAGGAACTCCAGCTTCTCCAGCCAACTTCTGCTGGATGCTTTTAAACACCAAGTTGACATCTTGCTCTCTCCCATACACTCTCTTCCCCGGGGACCTTCCCCCCCCCTTTCTCCCTCCCTCTCCTCTCCATCCCCCGACATGCTCTTTCTCACTCTCCCTGTTTTACTTTGGCTTTCTATACACTTCCTAAATCCACTCATTCAAATGAGAAAGTTCAGCTTTTGTAGGCCATTCTTTGGATCATAAAGAACAAGCAGAAATTTGAATTAGCATCACGTAAGATCTACATGATTGGGGGGCACCCCCAGGCTTTAAGTGTACAGCTAAGGATACAGCGTTCACAGAAGGGCCCTGCTCCTGCCTACTTCTCCTCATCATAAGTCTGCAGAGAGCTATCCAGCACAGATGCATGAACTAAAATTTGAAACATCAGCTAATCCTCACTGATCCCTTTATAAACAAGGTATTGAATCAGGTGAGACATCCTTTAGGGTTTATATTTAGATGGTTTAAGAGGTAAATCTCAGAAGTATAAAATGTACCAGGTGAATCAATAACTAAAAATGTTGGTTAGGCCACTAGCTTTTGAATAGCTACTTTCCTTATCTGGAAAGTAAAGACAGTAATTCATTCATTCATTCATTCATTCATATTCTCTCTCTCTCTCTCTCTCTCTCTCTCTCTCTCTCTCACACACACACACACACACACACACACACACACACTGTTGGGAAGAAGATTCACGTAGTACTTAGCACTCTGCTGTGTAATATTCCATTAGCTGCTGCTGTTGCCAAGCAGCAACAATACATTTCATAGGACATGTGATTTAAAGAAAGGCTAAATAATAGTAAAAGGGGAAACAGTAAATGCTGGAGAACCTTCTATAGGTGTGTTTTATGTATAATGTTTCCTGGTCTCTGCTATGTGAATGGGAATAATGAGAATACCAAGTGACCAGGCTGCTCAGTTTGTTCATGTGCTAGGCATTGAGCTTGATGGGCTGGGTGAATGTCTTCTGTGAGCCTCATAGTGATGCAACAAAGCAGACCTGGTCATCTCCATCTCACAGACAAGGATAGCAAAGCTAAAACGGTTGATATTATGCAACTGGTGAACGGGAAATCTAGAATTTGTAATCTAGTCACTTAATTCCAGGGCTCAAGGGATTTAAAAATGCTATCAGAACCAGGAATGTGCCTTACCTAACATGCACAAAACCCTGGGTTTAAATCCCAGTACCTAAAACAACAACAACAAATAAAACTGAATCTCTTTCAAAAATATGCTATGAAAAAAAATGAGCATGGACTCCACAGGAAGCCTTCCAGGTTCAGAAGGAGAGACTTTAAAGAGAGACGGTTTAAATGGAGCAGGGCTGAATCTTGAATAAATCGAAGACTTGGAAGTAGGGTGATAGAAAGAGAAGAGAATGGGTAGAGTCCAGAAGCAGGAGAGTTCAGGGGCCTTCATGGACAGCAGGGCTGGAACTGAAGTTCTGGGTTGAGGAACAATGGGGCTGGAAAAGATGAGCTAAGAAGACCCCACCAGGAAGTCTCAAATACCAAGTGAGAGGAGGGTGCACTATCCGTGGTGGTGAGTAGGCGAGATGGTCTGGAGGGGGCATGCAGTGTTGACCAGAGCAGGGGAAGGCAGAGAGATGAGCGAGCAATCCAGACAGTCACTTGAATGGACAACTGATGCCATCCTGGTGACAGTGGCTGGAAGACAAGTCCAGACATCAGAGCTATGTCAAAGAAGGACCAGCACCAACTACATATAAGTGATGAGAAGTCAGCACAGACTCGAGATGTCTGGACACCGTGGGTACCCTCAACAGAAAGAGGCCATGAGGACAGGGAGAAGAGAAGGTGCTGAGCAGGAAAACAGTGTTAGCCTGTAGACTTCCTGAGTGGAGTGGGGAGGGCGGCCAAGTCAACCAAGTGGAAAGCAGTATGAGGTGGCTGAGATGGATCTGGAGCTGGGGGACGTGGGGGGCTGGGGAAGCAGGTCTGACAGGTGTGTCCATGAGAGGCGATGGGGTCCTTCGAGGGAACCGCTGTAGAGTAAAGGAGGCCGGAAGCAGACTGGTGAGCATAGCAAATTCACAAAGGATAAAATTAGGAAGCAGAAAAGGAGTGAGCAAGGGGAAAGGAAGATGCTCCACACTCAAGATGCTCATGAGAACCAAGTATTAGGGCATATTTACATTAGAATAGCAGGGTTATGTGGCTGGGACACACCAAAGGCCATGACCTATAACGGGTGTGATGATGCGGCATAGAGAAATGGATACAGCTTGACATCACCTTCCTTCTCCACCCACAAAGAGCAGCTAATAGATCTTAAGACTGGACCTGTCCAGTCTAACGAAGAGCCTTCTGTCACATGTATTTATTCCAGTGAACCCCACACTGTCCTCGAAGGAGTGAGGCCTTAAAGTGGGATGGATTTCATTGTGTGGGAACTGCTCTGCCGAAGATGACATGCTCCTAATTGAAAACAGCTTTGACGCCCTTATCTGCTTTGACAAGGAACATTGGTCCTGAAATAACACTTGGGCTGGTCTCTTCCAATTTAAAAGTGTCAAAAAATGTTAAATTGGCACAAAAGTCCCCATTCGATTGATAATAGAATGCTAGAGATACGCAGCACTGAGATTTTAAAAAGTTTTAGAGAGCAAACCTTTTCTTGGAAGTCGTAGCTCACAGAGGAAAACGCGCCGGTTTTATAATTCCTCGATCCAAAGCTCTTCAGCTGGGAGCCTCATGGGACATTTTACAAGACTGGCCTCTGAGAGTTCGAGAGTATTTCAGTGTCAGCACCAGTGGACCTGCTCTGCTTTGGGATCACCATTAAGTTAATTATGTTGAGAGCTTCATTGAATGTTTGTTTGGGCTGAGGTCAGTGTGTTAGCCTGGGTCAGCACTGGGTGTGTCTGTCTACCTCTCTGGTCCTTGGCTGATAAGAAAAGATGCTCTGGGAGGTCCTGTGACGAGATGTCGTTCCTTTCTCAGAAAGAAATGGGATCAGTTCCCAGGGATCATAGGGCTTAGGGTTTCCTGGCAGGAGCTTTTTATAGCAGATAGTTAAGAGCAAAGGTCACTGGTTTTGTGATTCGGAGTAAATTGCTTAATTCATCTCTGAGGCTTCATGTTTTGGTCAGGAAAATGTGGAAGGGTGTGGCACTGAACAGAATATATAGGGTGAGCCTGTAGCAAATGATGATTTTTTTGCTGTTACCATTGGAACAGCCAAGAAAAACATCCTGGGCTCTCTTTTCTCCTAACAACTGGTGACAGAAAAAGAAACTGTGAGCAAACAAGGTGACAGCGTGGGTGAGCACCACCACATCTGTGCTGGAGGCATGATGCTGGCATCAGCATGGGGTCACTCTCGTGATTGAAAGGCCTGTCCAGTGTGACAGAGCAGTGTCTCCCCCACACTGTACTTTCTAAGAGATGACATAATCAGGTGCTTCAGGTGACTTGCAGGTTCACACATGCCTTATGACCCAATGGAATCAACGGTGATGTTCTAATTCATTCCTCTTTCCCTTGCTTATAACCTCAATGCCAAAAAGTAAGCAAGAGGAGCCATCCCCATCCGATGGCTCAGCAGGTAAAGCACTTGCCACACAAGCCTGGTGACAGATGTCTGATCCCTAGAACCAACCTAAAAGGGGAAGGATACCAACTCTGACTTCTAGCCATGTGCTGTGACATGCACACCTACCCACACATGTCATGTGCGCCCCCCCCCACACACACAGAGAGAGAGAGAGAGAGAGAGAGAGAGAGAGAGAGAGAGAGAGAGAGAGAGAGAATTTGAGATTATCAAGAGAATGTGCCCAGTATATGGCTGTGAGTATGTACTCCTGGTTTAGGTCATGGTCATTGTGTGAGGCTGAGTGTGTTGTCCTGGAGGCTGAGACTGGCAGAAGGACAGCAGGTTCAGGACTAGACCAGTGAGACCTTGTTTTAAAATCTAAAGAGCTTGGGGATGTGGCTAGTGATGGGGTACTTGCCTAATATGTGAAAATCCCTAGGACAGAGTAAGAACAAGAGCAAGAGAGACAGAGATGAGATAACACAGAAACAGAGAGACAGAGATAGGTTCATATTTTTATAAGGGCCACACAGGATCTGTAAGCATTTTAAAGATAAAATGCTTTTTGTTTCTAGACCTTTTGTGAGGCTCGCGTGCACTAGCAGAAGAGTTTGAGTAATTTTTTTAAAGGCCTACATGACAAAGTAAGATAGGGAAGCTTGGATTTAGGATTATTTAAACAGTTACTTGTCTGAAACATTGTCCCCAAGGACTAACTATGGCATCTGAGAGCTGAGCGGTTCATGCTTTCCTGTGCCTTTGATTCTCCAAGTGTAAGATCTTGGAAGGAACAGGAAGTAAAGCACTGTGCACGTGCCTGAGCCTGACCCAAGAGGAGACATAGCAATTAATACTTCTGTTATCCCTCCACAAACAGAAGATGGTATTATCTACTGCCAAATGGTTACAGTTAAAAGGAAAAGGCCCAGAGTGATGAGGAAGACGATGCTGTAGAAAATGGCTGCTGTGCCTGGTCTTGCAGGAGAGGGAATGATGTTTGTTCTATGTCATGGAGTAAAGAAAGCATTTGACAGCATCAAGTGAAGAATGAGCTATTGCAACATAAAACTTACAAGACCAATGGTGACAGCATCTCTGGAGGGCATGTATTAGCGAGGCACACTGTATGCATTGTTACAGCTGGCATAGCAACTCTATTCTGTTCCATCTTATAGGTGAGGAAACTGGGGCTCTCTTTGGAGGTTATACTCTTTAGATGATGCACATGAAGTGGCTTCCTATGCAGTTGAGAATTCAGACACAAGGCCTGAGCAAACCCAATACTGTCATGTGGGAAGGGAAATAGTGTCTCACCTTTAGAGCCCAGTCACAATCCATGAGGGCCTTCTCATAGTCTCCAAGTTTTATATAAGCCTGAAATGACACAGATACCCAATATTCAGACACAACTCCATATCAAGGAGTTACTAGTACAGAAAGAGTAGCTGGCATCAGCAAGTAGAGAAAAAACAGAAGATAAATTTGAGGATAAATTTGGGGAAAGCTCAGAACCTTATTCACAGGTGAGAGGTACAAATTGACACAACTGCCATTACGGAAATCAATATGTAGGGTGCTCTCAAAATTACCATATGAGCAGCTTCCCCAGAGCGCTCCACATTCTACCACAGCGATACTTACACACACATTTAACAAGGACATGGAACCATCCTGAATGTCTATCAACAAATAAATGGGTAATAAAAATATGATACAGATACACAATGGTATTTTATTCAGTGATAAAGAAACATGAAATTTGCAGGAAAATTAATAGGTCTGGGAAATCTATAAAAGAGACAAAAAGACAAATATCACATGTTCTCTCTTAAATGTGGATCCTAGCTTTAAATGTATGTATGTATGTATTTGTATATGTATATATGTAAGTATGAGTGTAGGTCATGTAGCCAGGAAGCCATTTCTCAAAATAATTAATATTTACTAATAATAAAAGTGAGAGAAGGAGATAAGGAATCTATCCATGTATATATATGCATTTTTCTTTTGGCAAGTTTCAAAAGAAACAGTAATGGTCATCCCATGTAAGAAAGAAAAACTGAGCACCAGAAGAAGCGATTCTCTAGGGCCCCATCAGTCACCAAGAACAAACCCAGCCCCCATCCAGGTTTACTCATGATCCAAACTTCCTCAAGGGACTGTGACAATCTTAGCAATGAGAAGAGCTGTTTCTATGAAGAAGCCAGTTATAGGTGTAACACTCGGGAAGCAAAGCATGCAGCCGAAGCCAGAAGCGGGCGGGCAGTAACTGGCTACTGGGTTTCTACAGTACCGCTCCACTCCCTCTTGGGGTCTCAAAGCACTTGAAAATCATAAGGGAGGGAGAATCAGCATCATTTAGATAACAACTGTGACCATGATTTTATAGGACTGTGAGTTAAGGTTTGAAACGCCCTGAAGACATCATCAGAGACCTCTTTATCTTCTATTGCCTTGCACTTCTTCCTTGTTTTCTTTCCTCTAGAACTTGAGTGTGACACCCTGCTTGAGTGTGACACCCTGTGTTGTCTCTACCCTCCTTTGCTTCCCCCATTTTCAGAAGACCTAGTTTTCCTAAATGGCAGCTGAACTCCAGATTTATCTAGTGACCACAAGCAATCTTGACTATAACATTAGCTAGAGGGAGAAACACAGGCAGTGAGAGGGTTGGCTTTTCTTTTTTCTTTAGCAAGCAATATTAAATTCCCAGCATCCTTATTGTTTTCTAGCACTGCATGCAAACAGCAGAGGCGTTTTAAAAATAGTCAGTGGTTCAAGTGATTCCTAATACCAGGCAGCACATTTTGTGTTTATTTGCCTCTGAATGCCTGCTGTCGGAGAGAGAGCTGGAAGAAATTCCTTCCCCAAAGCTTTTCACTGTGTTTCCTTATATTTATCCACAGCCACTCTTTATGTGATCCTTATGACTAATCACAGGGTGGCTTAGAATTGAATACAGTAAAAATTTAACTAATTTAGATGAATTGGGGCTATGGACAATCTGCACTAGGCACAAGTCTGAATTACACAACATTTAAAAAGCAACTCCACTGCTTTCTCATTACTTCAGGGTAACTAGCCTGAATGAGAATCATTAAGTAGATATTTTCTAAGGAAAAAAAAATGGTGCCAACTAAAAGAAAACGTAGGCATTGTATTGATCGATTACACTTAAAATGATTCTTCTGAATTCTTTAAATGGACTCATGGCCCCAGTGTTATGTAAGTAATGGGATATTGGAAAGCTGTGACAGACAGAGCATTAGGGGAAATATATGGTAGGTTTTGTCCTTAATAACTTCATATTTATAATCTTGTTAGGGCAATAAGACAGGCACTGCTAAAGTGACTTCTGGCCATCTTTTTTATGGACTTTCTTCCTCATAACAAGTTTTTTGCCACAAATGAGGGTGGGAAAGGACATCTTGGCTCTAGTCAGATGTGTGCAAGCTGCTGAGGTAACAAGGTTGTGTTGCTCTTGGACTTACTCATCATTAACTCAGTGTCACTCTCCAGACTTCCCAGCCCTCAAATGTCCTTCGTCTTGCTTTGAATATATCTCTTCCACAAAGCCCAGACAGGCATTCTTGAGTTACAGAGATTGGAGCTGATGAGGGCTCTGTGAATGCCTCCCTCTCTGGTAAACAACAGATATGGCCTCAAGTCTGTCTCAGGGAGGTCCCACTGACAGGTCCTGTCTGTCATGGGATCACATCCATAAATTTGCCACTCCAAACTTCACTATATCTCAAAGGTCAGGTTACTAGTGACATTTTTTTGTTTCAAATGATAGTTATCAGCCTTCTGCCTTAGTTAAACAATAGGTAAGAAACACGGGGGAGGGGCACACGCCTGTTCTTTTGAGAAACTGAGGTTCCCTGTAAAATAAATGGGCTTCAAAAACACTGAATTCCTGAAAAACTGGCTGTAGGCTACCCAGTCACAAAATTAAAACTCAATTTTGATAAGATGAGCAGAAAACTAATGAGGATGACAGCCTTTGAGTGTCCACCGAAAACACAGAGGTGGCAGATTCCAAGTTCTCATGGGCCATTTCAGCTTCAGTCTCTCTTTTATCCACACAGGATGAAGTGCCCGGTCATCATTAGTTTTGGCATGCAGAAGCCATCTTGCATGGTGGAGAAAGCTAGTTATATGCAGCTCTCCCAAGGCCTGGTGACACTGGCGACTGAAGACTGATTGCGGCAAGTATTTATACCATGGAAACTGGCATATGCAACATAAAACCACAAGAGAGGGTTGGTAAACACTTGCCAGCACACCAATGATGCTGTCTACCTTCGTCTCTGTTTTGACAGGCTATCCAGCACCTGTTCTCTGAGTGACCACTGTGGATACTGTGAGTTATCTACCTGGGCTCGGTTGGTGTACAGCACTTTCATGTCCTTCAGCTTCCCCAAGCCCTCGCTGTAGTAGTGGATGGCTGTTTCATAGTCGCCTTTGACAAAGGCCCCATTCCCCTTTTTCTTCAGGGCTGGGAAAACAAAAGGCAAACAGCAAGCCGTATGTCAGAAGGCCCTTCTAGATCGCAGGTTCCCAGTTCAATGCACTGCCACTTAGTTCTCTCTGCACTTATTCCAGATCCAATTTCTTTAAGCATTTTTCCCCTTTAAGAGCCAAGTTTTTTTTTAAAGTGGTTCCTCAGAGAAATGATATTTTTCTCAATGAAGGCTTACATCTGCTCCTCCAAATTTTATTTATTTTTTAGCAAGGCAAGTGTCCCCACAATCCTCTAGCAAATAGGGGATGGGCAAGATCTGCATCGCAGATACCATTAGGTGCTGAGAATAACCCAGACAGAACTTTGAACATTCACACCCCAACCTCAAAGATATTGCATTTCTTTATCAATTTTCATTTATTTAACTCTGTTTTGCTCATTTCACTCTTCTTTCTGATTATACCTTTAGCCCAGGCTAGCCTGTGGGCCCTCCCTTCTTCCCAAACACTATTCAGAATCGGATTGGCTCAGTCTACCTGGGGGTGCTGACTGAGGCTGTGTCCTGCTGATTTCATGTTGAGTAAAAGCAGAGAAGAGATCACCAATACTTCTGGCTGCCAGTCCATCGTGAGCCCACCCCCCAAGGAGCCCAATGTCCTCATGCATCAGCACACAGACTTTAATGGGCTCTTTCCAGCTACAGTCATCACAGCTATTGAAACGTAAGGACCAACAATTACCATCTGCTAGGGCTCGGCTCTCTCGTCTTCTCTTGGCTCGGTTCTTTGCATCCTTCTCCACAGATGCCAAGAAGGCCTCTAACAGCAGAGCAGTATACAGCATTTTTTAAAAAAAAGCCAGATACTCCAATCAGTCCTTTCATCCTTATTCCAAAGGAAGCTTCTGTGAGACTTTACAGCTGTACTTTTTTGCATACATGTGCAGGTATACAGATGAACGCACACGTGCACATGCACACATACACGAATAAACACAAACATGTACACACAATTCTGAGGCAGCTGAAATGTCACTTTCTTAATTTGACATAAAATGATAACGTGTATTAGCATATTATGCATGATGGCTATGTCTAAGCATCAGATTTGAGTTATGTCTTTTAAAAGAGTTTTTCCTCTGAAGAGAGACTTCTTTTTGTTGTTGTTCTATTTAGTATAATGGGGCTCAGAGCTGAGCAATGCAGAAAATATTAGCATCCCCTAAGCAGCAAAGGGTATACTGGATCATAAGGAATAACTGAATTCAGCTTACAAATATTGACCAGGAGAAGCAAAAACAAACAAACGAATCAGGAAAGCCTCTGGATGCTGCCTCTTCAGACCATAGCACCAGACCTGGATGATTAGCAGGGGCTTGTTCATGGGTTGTTTGGAAGCCGAGAGGCTATAGTTTAAGGGTCTGAAAGGTACGTTCTATTAAAAATAATAATAACTGATCCTAAATGAATAAAACATATTAGAAAAAGAGATTCTGCCCTTACCTGGGTTCATTTCATCTGCATTCTGCTAGATGAACGTTATCATAAAAGCAAAGAAACAAATTTTAAAATTCAGTCTTTGGTAAATGTGTTTAGAAACCGAGAGAACAAAGTGACTGCACATGAGCTGTCAGGTCATTTCCTTTAACCACCAATACTAATGGCCTCCGAATTGAAGGGGCTTGGTTTACAGTTAGTGATGTAACTGTGGGCACAGTTCAGGACCTGATCCTGTACAATCAAGATGGCCCAAGGCAAGGGATCCCACCTCCCAGGCGGTGACTGTGTGGGAAATATGAATTGGTAGGATCTATGAGGTTAGAAGTATAACCTAAAGGCAACATTCGAGCTCAGGGAGTAGAGAAGTTGGGATTTCCCTAAAGGAGGAGAAAAAAGGCACCCACAAAGCTTATAATTTCTATATGGAAAACAGATTTAGCAAGCCCAAGAAACAATACTATCCCAGCTTCATTGGGCAGTCTGAGATCACCTACTGACTAACTCTACTTATATAACTCCATAGCACAAAGGGAAACCTTGGATGCTTGAGGGGGACTGATCATGGTCTTGTTCAAGGTGGTCCTGCATCCATCCTCTTCTTGATCACTCTGCATCAGCAGCAGTTTCTTTTCCGTCTCCAGGACAGCCTTCTGCTGCACGATGGGATCATCGGAATTCATCTCTTGAATTAAAGTGGCTAGAGGAGAAATCACATGAGACTCGATCGAACAAGTTCTTCAAAAGGAAAGGATGGTGCTGAAAATTAATAGGACAATCAAGGAGAAGAAAGAAATACAAAGCCCAAGGAGTCATTGGGACTAATATGAAAAAAATTAAGAATAACATTGTTTTGCCTGGGGTGGGGAAGAGAATCAAGTGGCAAAGGTAATTTAATACTGGGCTTCAAGAAATAGAGTTTTAAATCACTATTCATCGCAGTAGTAATTTGTGGATTGCTTATTAGGAGTTGTATATTTTGCTAAATACTGGAGAAAAATGACGAATAAAAAATATTCCTTTGTTTGGTTTGAAAAGCTTGTGATCTTGCGTGGGAGATGAGTATAACACAAGTAGCTTTGAGATTCACGAAACAACAGCCTTTGACTGCCTTCCTGCCTCTCCTCACTGCATTGTCTACCCAGGTTGGCATTCATAGACTGTCACTCAGAGACATTACTCTCCTCTGCTCTCCCGCCACGCCTACCAGAATCTGCTCACCTCACTCCAATTGCAGATCAATCTAACTATCCGCATCTAGCAGCCCTGACTAGGGATGCTGAATACTAATGGAAAAAGACGGATAAATATCTGGGGAAATTGGTTCCAATTTGACTGGACCATCAGGGACTTTTATACTTTCAGCAATTCTACTATGTCATCCTAGGGAAGGCTGTTTATTATTATTTATAAGACTTTCAAGTTTGGGGCAATCTAAATCTGATCATTCCACATAGAGGACATTACTTATTTATTCAAAGAGGGAAGGGATGGCATCAGGGGTGAACTCTCTTAAGGTCATGTTGTTAAACTCACACAGCTGTGCACATCTGCATCCACAGAGGGATGCTGTCTCTCTTGTATGAGGTTTGAGCCTCGGCTCGTGCAAGTCATGTGGGCAATGCAGATTCAAGGGGTTGAGAAGCATATTCTACTCTGGAAGCAAAGGAAGTCATTTGTGGCGAGTTTTGCTATCTAACTGGACATGTGGGATACATGTTTTTGTAAAATGTACATTATTGTGTAGCCTACTTTTTATTTGTAATATGCTTAAGAGATTTTGCATGGTACTTGTGGTTCCAGATAGTTGGGATACCATGAGTCAAGGGTAATTGAATTTAGTATTGATAGATATTCATGTGAACTAATTTTTTATGTTTCAGACAGTAGATAAATGCTGAGTTGAATAACTATATACTCTTCAGGATATGATTGTGTCAAGCAGTTTATAAGAAAGAGTTTCGAAGCTGGCTAAGTAGATAAAGGTGCCTGCTGCTAAGTCTGACCTCCTGAATTCCATCCCCAAGATCCACAGAGTAAAAGGAAGGAACTGATGTAAAAGCTGCCCTCTGACATTCACACAGGCATGCCCAGCCCCTCTCCCTGGTGAATGAGTAAGTGTTATTCTAAAAATGATGAAACCCTATACCTTATCAAGCTAACCAAAAAACTTTATGAAATGGAATATGTCCAAAGAAAGAAGAAAATAAATAAATAAACACATAAATATAAAAAGGCTGCACTGCTTTACCTTGTCAACATCTGCTATTGTCAGACTTTTAAAAGTTAATGATTAGAGTCTCATTAACACGTTATTTTTCACTTTGGTGATTACAACTGGGACTGAATATCTTATTACTTTGTGGGCCACTTAGTTTCGTTCTTCTGTGACATGCCTCTTCTTATTCTTGGCCCATTTTCTACTGGGTCATTTGTCTCCTTTGCATTGGTTTAAGCAACTTCTATATAAATTCTGAACTGGTCACATGAATTTTCACAAATCCCCTTGGGTACAATGTCTTTTCATTTGTTTTTATGCAGGCTCGGACTGATCTAACATCCTCTTCCAGCCTCTTTGAACGCCTGCATATACACTCACTCAGATACACGTGAGTGATTTATTTATAAAAATAAACCTGTAGTTAGTTATTTTCTTTCCTCGTCACTGCATCAGATCCTTATGCAGGGTATTGCACAGCTTCTGAGGTTAAAGAGTTGTTGGCTCCTCCACTGTGTGCTCTGCCCTCTCTGATCCAGGAGTGACATCTGTTCTTCCTGCTTCATTCCTTACTCCTGCCCAGCTTGTCCTTTCCAGCACATCCATCCTCACATGGACCACTACAAGGTTTTTAGTTCATACCTTTGTTCTAAATCTCAAACAGCAGAGTTAGCTCATCATTGATTTCTGTGAAAGTTCCCTGGATATTATTGGCTCTTTGCTCTTCCACATGAACTTTTAAGCCAATTTGTTGAATTTAAATATAAACCACTTTGGGGGTTTTGATATAAACTAATTGTGCAAAAGAATTTGAGGATAACTGTTGTCATTGCCAAATGATAACTGAGAAAAAATACATCTTTTCATACACAGGTGTTCTCTTATGCCTTTTCATACAATCTGCATTGGCCAAGCCTGTTCTTCATCCCAACTCAGTTAGCATCTCCTTAACATCCATCCTCAGCTCTAGGCCCTCATCAAGGGCAGCAGGTTCATGGCAGTAGTTGTTTCCTTAGATTTCTCAGGGGTGCAGCTGTCTGTCATGCCTTCCATGTTTTGGACTACTTCTTCAACTTTTATTTGTTGGTTTTAACATTTATTTAACGGCTGCTGTGTTTTCAGGGGTGGGGTGAGGTAGGTGAATGTAACTGTGGGAGCTGGCTCTCTCCTCTCTCCAGGTGGGGTCTGAGGCTAGAACTCTGAGGACTATCAGCCTTGGCAGCAAGCACCTCTCTTCAGAGTCATCTCTTTGGCTTCCCCTGGACAGTTTCTAAGTGTACCAGGCAAGCATTTTGAAGAACATCTTTCTGTTTGCGTTTCTTTGGTGTGTTTCTCATGGCCAGACTTGGGCTATAGGACCGAGGAATAAGACAACTGTAGAGCATTATAGCTGTAGGGGACAAGCTATCACTATCGTTCATCATGATGCTAACTGTGACCATGTGTGGAAATCGTTTTATCAGCCTCTATCCACTGTTGGATTACTTTCCACACAACATGCTTTGCAAGCAAGCCTTAACGAAGCTCTCATTTAACGGAAGGAGAGGCATGTCTCACCTCCCCGAAGGAAACTCAAGTTAGAAAGAATTCACCTGGGTAGGAGATGTGTTTTATTCACTTACCTACTTACTTTTCCAATCTCATTCATGTCAGTGCGAATTCACCAGATCTTTATTTTCTACTTTGGGTTATAATGTAAAGCTATGTTTTCTGTTGCTCATAATGTCCCCATTATCCTCACTGGGAGCTCTTTCAATTAAATTTTTATAATTTTCTCCATGAAGATCTTAAATATATCTTGACAGATTTATTTTCACAGTCAGATGCAGTATTCCTGAGGCCAAAATGCAGAAATCTCATTTCAAGGTATGAATACAAAGGAAATAAAGCAATCTGTACAGAGTCATTGGCACTGCCATGGTCATTAGTGTTATTCCCTATAGAAACATAGAGGATCATTCAGAGAGCAGGCTAAGGAAATGGTGCCCGCTACCCAGCTTATAGAAGCAGGGTATGATGGTGGTCACAAGAGGTTTTGGGGGATGGAGAACAGACTTCAAGGCAGGCTGTGGCCAGACGAGAGGAATACATACCACCACTGTCCTACACAGGATGGTGAACTACAGTGAAAATCACTGCTGTACACTGATAGTTGCTAGGAGGGTGGGGCTTTAAGGTATCCACCAACAGAGGTGTCAGGTATGTGTTTTGGCAGGTTGATTTGATTGGCTTAATTAGTTCCTTAGTAAGGCCTTTGATTCATACTAATGTTTGGCATCTATTTTCTTTGCATTGTATTTGCTTGGTAACTAGTTCTACATTTTGAAGCGCTCACTCAATCTCTAGGCTCAAGCCTAAAGGCATTGCGCACTGATATCTTCTCTGAGATGTCTTACTCATTAAACTTGACACGCCCATCTTTCTTCTACGTCTGTTCTGCTTCAAATGTCCCCATCTCAGTAAATCACTGGCCTCCTCAGGACATATCCATGAGTTCTCATTCTCTCTCGGCCCCTTCAGACAAGAGCACTAAAGCTTGTTAAGAATAGCTTCTAAGTGTAGTTCTGTTCTGTACAGTCTCTGTTCCCACTGCCTCAACTCTGAGTCCAGCTGATGGAGACACCCTGGAGTACTTGGGAACAGCCTCTTGACTGGTCCCTTAGCCCCATATTTTCCCACTCTGGTCTACATTACACACCCAGCACAGGGGTTCTCCTAAGACATCAATGCTCCTGTGCTAAGGATTATCTTCAAAAGGCCTCTGGAGCATTGCTCTTGGTAAATATGAGCTCTGGCTGTGGCTTCCTACACTGCCCTCCCCTGGCCTCTCCTCCCTCAGATGGGACCTTGTCTCTTTGCTGATAACTCTGCATCCCTTCAGGCCTTTGCAGTCTTTCTCTTTCTAGGAAGCACACCACTGTCTCCCTAGCACCAAGATTTTCCATCTCCTCACTTCCCAACTAGAACATTCTTTCACTCCTACTGACACTTTAGATTTTATTTGTCACTTCTTGAGAGAAATTTTGACAGCTGCTGTAGATTAGAATGCATATGCTCCATGACATCTATGCTGAAACCCTGCACCTCAATATGAGTGTATTTGGTCTTCAGTTAAGTGATATCATAATAGCAGGGCTCCAATCCAATATGACTAGTGTCTTTATAAGAATTTGTTCAAAGGGGTCTTTGTGAAGAGTCATATTGAGCTGTATTCTGCTTCAGGGACATCTTTAGGAGTCGGTACCTTAGGCAAAGGCATCAAGAATCCAATTAAGAACTGCCAAACTGTCCCCTTTGATAACCACTCCCCAACCAGAACCAGACTCAGCACCACTTGGATGTCCATGCCTGGGAGAAGGTTACAGTTGAGAAAAAGGGTGATGCCGAAATTTCTGAGTGGTGCCTGTGTGTGTTTAAGCCCCACTGCTCTATAAGCTGGTTCTCAGCCTGGGACAATGCACAGGAAGGTACCTTTCCTAGGAGGATCTGACGTACTCTGCACATCTCTTCTTGGCTCTCTCTGGGTAGTAAAAGGGGATTTCGGGACATGATGATCCTTACTCACTGAAGAAAAAAAATTCCCCAAAGAAGGTATACAAAAAGAGCCAGGCTTTGCTGATAGCCTGCCAACATATAAATTGAAGGATCTGAGTTTGCTCCTCAATACCCTTGTAAAAAGCTCCATGTGGTAGCCTATCTGCAATCCCAGAGCCGGGGAAGCAAACAGAGGTGGATCCCTGGGACCATAGCCCAATTGGTGAGCCTCAGGTCCCAGTGAGAAATCCTATGTAAAAGAAAATAATCAAAGTACATACATGCATTTTTATACTCATGAACACATACACACAAACACACGCACACAGATACACACACACTGTAATTACACAATGAGAAGTGGCCTTCTACAAGCCAAATACAAGGGTCCAAGGAAAAACCAATCCTGTCAAGCCTTTGTTCTTAGGGTTCCCTTATTTAATTCATCGAGCCTCTGCTATTTTCTGACAACAATCCTATCAGACAACTGCCTAAACTGAGTCAGAGTCTTCTGCACTTTTCATCTATCTTTTTTCCTCATATCACCTGGAAATTATTTACTTACTAACTGTCTTCCCACTAAACTTTGGACGTCATAAAGAAAAGTGGTTCTTTTGCAGCATTGTGTAGTACTTAGTAATAACACACAGCAGGAGGCTGAGGAATAAATGCATAGAATCTATATGCATGTAGCCATTTAAACTAATTAAAAATGCAATAGGATTAGGAAGTTGCTCACTTTCCCAATGCTCAGAATGTCTAACAGTTATCACAGTGACCATTTGGATCATTGTGGGGAACTCAATTGCATTGATGTTGATATATATGACACTTGGGTAAACTGAGAATGAATAAGAACTAGAATGGAAAAGAAAAATGAGGGAATTACAAAATGCAAGTGAAGAGATGGAACACCAGAGTATGGCGCGTGAACTACAAGCAGCTTATTGATGCTCTAGTGTGACATATAGAGGGGAGAGAGGGTTCATGGACAAGATCATGTGAGGACTTGGGCCCCATGAGAGCTCCTGACTTATTGTGACTGAGAACACAAGCAGAGAAGTGTCTGGCCAGATTTGCATTTTAGATACATTACTCTGTGGGGAGTGTATGCCTGGTGGCAGGAACAACATTAGAGGTTGTTAAGAGACTGGAGAGAGAAACCAAAACAAAGGGCAGCTCAGACAAGATGGACAGGGTGGAGGAGGGGAGCCAAACTTGAAAGCTGATTGGACACAGGGTTTAAAGGTGGGAGGGGTCCCACTGGCTTGTAGATTTGGAGGTGACAGCAGAGAGGAGAGTTTGATCTAGGAAGGGGAGAGGAGAGAAACTGAGAGATGATTACTAGATTCTGGATGCATTAAGTTGGAGCATTTGTGATTTAGAGTACACTTGGCAACTGGCCATAGAGCCTGTGGCTCTGAAACAAAGGCAGAGAGGCAGTACAGACACCACAAACAGGAGGGTTCACATGAAGAGATGGGTGAGCAGTTTGCCACAAAATCATTCGGGAAGGAGTGGAGGAGAGGCTGGTGAGGAACACACAGAGGACACAACCGTGCATCCATATGAGGTTGCCCCCTGTCTAAATCCGGCTTTTTCACTTCAAACAAACTCTTTAAAGCCTGGAGAGGGATGGACTGGTTTGGAATCTCTTCCATGTTCCGTGTAGGATTAGGGTATATTCTCTGACATCCTACCTTTTTGAGCTTGGGAAGGGTGTTCTTGGCCAGGAGGACAGAGAAGATGAAACTCATAAGCCGTTCATGTAATTGGCACATCTGGAGGAAAAGCCATACACGTTCTCCCCTTCCTACAAGAGGAGCCCCAATGGTCACATAGGCTCTCATCACATAGGCTCAACTCACTGGTAGCCTGAGAACACCAGCTCTTGTTGACTGGGAAGGTGCTGGAGAGCTGAATTTCAGTGAGACCCTAACAGCTTCTAGGATCCCAATTAACAGGCAGAAAGTACTGCCCCAAGGCTGTAGCTAAATTCTCAATAGCTTTTATGTGTAATTTCAATTACACTTTTTTTCCCGAGTTATAAACCTATCAGACAAGCCAGGAGCTAATTTAAAGCGATCATCTTTACCTACTCCACCTCTCCAAAGCAGAACTCAGTCTATGATTTACAACTACTTACTGATTTCATCCACATTTTCCAGAAATCTCTGCAAGTCTCTCTCTTGATCATCAGCCATTGCAGACACAAATCCCTAAGGAAGGTAGTATAAATTATGAAATTAATAATAAAATACTAAACAGAACCATCGGGCTTATTATCTGTCTAAGACTAAGAGCCAAGTGATTATTATTAAGGGAGGCTCGTGTTTGTAAATGTCATGAATAACAGCAGGGTGAGCTATTTTCCTCTGACTGCTGTTTAAGGCGAAGGGCCACTCATTACTTGTGCCAATGCTTCTGGAGAGCTGCCAGCCTTGCCTCTGCTGGGGGAAATTGCTCTACAATAATTCCTTTAAACCCAACATCAACCACTGTAATTTAGGGCTCAGATGCAAAGGAAGCTTGAAGAGCTTGCCTAGGCTAGAAGGAGGAGGATAATGCCCAACTTTGGTTATGACAGACCTGCCTAGTCAGAAGCTACGGCCAGGTAGTGCATCAGGGAAGTAGAGAGAGGGCCATCTGCATGTCCACACATGCTTAAAATCTATATCTCTGGCTTGTTTCTGAGGGTGAAGAGAAGGTACAAATTGGCAAAAGTTGTCAAAGTACACCAAGCCCTGCTTTCCAGTACCCCCCCCCATACATTGGCTTTATTACTCTTGATTTTGAACATGGAGACTACACGATAAACTCAATGATACCCAAAGATTTATCCGTCCATCTTGTAAAACAGATTTCCCAAGTCTTGGCTCACAGTGAGTCACAGCTCACTCGGGAGCGCAACCTCCCGACCCCCCACCCCTGCCAGGGATGCACATTTTAAATACACTATCCTGTGATTCGGACTCTCACATAGCCTTAGTAGTGTAGTCATAAAACACACAGTTCTATAACACATATAAGTCAACTAGAAATTAGAACTGTGCCACGAATAACTACCCAGTTTCTCCGTGCATGTTATGGAAAACAAAATACTATCTCAGAGGACACCACGGCGACTGACTTTAGCAACTGGGACCTGGTGGGTAAGGTCCCCTTATCTAGAAAACAGCTTTGTACATGGCTGGCCCTAACAGTCAACACTCCCTGGAAACTCATCCAAAGGTACGAGGCTAGCACGGACCAGAAGTTTCACCTACAGAGACAGCCAATCTTTCCAGAGCAGAAAATACACGCCAGAAGGGTCAACAGTTGCGCAGAGCCATAGCTCCGGGGCAGGGGGCAAGGGGAGGAGAGTGGGATGCACACCCACATCCGCCCTCCGTCCTGCACACCCTATTGGTGAGCTAGGAGAGCTGCACCGTTGCTTGGCAACCGCTCCCCAGCGTCCTGGCCTTTTGCATTCAGGGTTGGTCCCAGCCTGCAGCTGGTACCTGCCCATCTTTAGGGTCCCAAGTCAGTAGTCTCTGCTCAACTCTAAGGCCAGGACCGACTAGTCCCAGGGCAGACCCCAGGGTCACCCAGATAAACTGACCTGAAGCGCTCAGGATCGGACAGGAAGTGGAAGTAGAGAGCAAGCTGTAACTGGCTTCTGCTAGGGAGAGGCGGAGCCTGGGCTGGGCGGAGCCTCTTGTGACTCAGAACCTGCTGCCCAGTTTCAAACTGGGATGTCCCACCCAGAGCCCGAGACTGAAGCAGCTAAGCGCTGGTCTCTAAAGTGACTAGTAAACGGTTTTGAGGAGCAAGGGCTCTCAGTCTCAATTGGTCTCATGTCAGTAGCCCACAAATCAAAGCCTCCACCCAGCATACTTCCGTGCTTAACGACCAGTGTGTGGTCTCCAAGGTGTATTCTCCTTGCTTCTCAGTTTTTCTCATATACAAGATGGAAAATTGACCCTTTTTCATTAGGTTATTATGGTTAAGAAGCCTGTATCCTAACTACATAAGTTAAGTGATAAGCAGAAAACCCTAGTAGGATTTAAGACGCTTTCATTCACATTGAAAATACATGCACACACCTTTAAAGAGAAGCGAACCCCACCCTCACCCCAGTCCCCACCCCCCAGTTATCACTGTGTAGCCTGGCCTGGCATCAAACTATTTTCCGGCCTCAGGCTACTGAATCCTGGAATTAGAGCCATGTGCAGTTAATCCCAACACTCATCTGTTTTTAAAGCAGGTTTCAATGCACGATGAACTAGATATTTGGAGGTGAGAAATTCGAAGGGAATAAAATTGAGCTGATGATCCCTGTCTGTGGGTGCTTTTACAGAATGTTTGGCCCCAGCTGAGAAGTCCCCAGCAGAGGTAGCACTTACCAGGAGGGCAGTAAGGTCCAGGCAGAGCCAGCCACTTCCAACACGGATTGCCAGATTCTACAACCCATGGCCTCAGAAAATAGTTCTTTGAAGCATCTGTGGGCATGGGGTACAGAGGCAGTCTAGCCGCGGGACTTGCCAATAGAGAACAGCACAAAGCAGCAAAGATATCGCCTTTAATTTAAGCTCCTGCCACATTTTCTTCCCCCCCCCCTTTTAAATTTTCTTTTTGATTTAAAAAAACAAAAATGAATTTTATACAACATATTGTTGTCACAGTTTCCCCTCCCTCATTTCCTTCCTGATCTCCCTCACCCTTGCAGTTTCATGTCTTCTTTCTTTCAATAGGCAAACAAAAAACTAATAAACTAGAAAAAAGATAAGAAAGGAAATGTATGAGAAGCACATGGGAGCACCCCTGCCCCCCAGAAACACAAAATTGAAAACCGTAATATACAAGCAAAGGACTAGTAAGGTTTAAAAATGCCTAGACAAAACAAAATGAGACCAAAAACGTCTTCCAAAAATACTATTGAGATTGTTTTGTTTGGGCCAGCTGGGCATGATGCCTGCCCTTAAGTGTGATTTGTACACTCAGTGAAACACAATTGTAGAAAACTATTTCTGTGTGTGTAGCTGTTAACTGGGAAGTAGCTTCTTGGTTAGGGTTCGGAGCTCATGCTCACTTCCCCCTCTTGGAGCTGGGATCTCATCTGGCTTGCATACAGCACCTGTGCACGCTGCCAGTCTCTGTGTGTTCATTTGTGAATTAAGTGCTGGTATGTGTGGAAGACATTGTTTCCATTCTGTCTTCCATCATCTCTCTTACAATCCTTCTCTCTCTCCCTCATAGTTCCTCAAGCCCTGAGGAAGAAGTGTGACAAAGACCTCCTGTTTAGAACTAAGTTCAAAGTTTCTAATCCTCTGTACATTGTTTCCCTACATGTTCTAGTGTTCATTCACATCTGTCTGCAGAAGGAAGCTTCCTCTGATGATGGCTGATTGGAATCCAGGTCTGTGTGGCCATTGGGGATCCCGGGTAGAAAGTGATTCTAGGTGATGGAGGCTGGCACCAAGAAATGGAAATGGAGTAGGTGTGGGCAGGGTCCACAGGAAGTAGGAAAGCTGGATCTGCTGAATGGTCAGTCCCCAGGAAATGGAATCAGAGTGTGAAGGTAAGCTCCTACAAGGTCTGCTACCAGGCTAGGTATGAGAGTGCCCTGACACATTGGGTTTTACCACCAGGTAAATCTAATGTGAATTGATATGGAGGGCACTATTCATTTACTCAGCTAATGTTCTTTTAGTGGCTATATCATTTTGTTTTTAAATACGTCCAAATAAACGAAGTGTTGCTATGCCTGCCCAAGAGAACTGTCAGTACTTTCAAAGCACCCCAGGACTTTAACATACATCTCTCCAATGGACTCTAAACAGTAGAGTTATGTTCATTAAGGTGCGAAGACCTGCATACTATGTGCAGCATCATTCCCTAAGCTTAGGATCCTGGACTGTATAAAAGCAGAAAAAGCAAGCTGAGTATTAGCATGCATTCACTGCACTCTTTATCCTGACTGCAGATGGGATGCAACCAGCTGCCTCCGGATCCTATTGCCAATCCTTTCCCACCTTGATGGGCTGATGGTATCTTGGACTGTGGGATAGATAATTCCTTCCCTCTTTAAGTCTCTTTTCTCGGGGTGCACAGGGAGGGAAAGTACCTCAAGATACACTAAAGAATGTGGTTTTCCCTGGAGGGAGAAGTTACATTGTTTTCAAACTTGAAGTCACAATCCAGTGTACACGCAAAATACTCACCTTCTTCTTCTTCTTTTTTTTTTTTTACAGAATGTCTCATGCTTCATTTTATTCACTGATAATACCCTTTTATTTCTTTTTTTCTTTATTTATTTTGTATTTATCAAAAAACAGTAAAATGAATTTAAAATGCTGAAAAGTTAACAATAACTGTAAAGAGGATAAAAATCATAAGCATGACTTATCAAGGGTGATAATGCAAATAAGATTGCTACACATATATTTACTATGTGTTCAGCTTTCCCTCTCAATTTTTTTTCCATCCCTGTATATCCTTATTTAAGGTCCCTTCACACTCCCACCACATCAGGTCATTTTTCTTCTCTGCAACTCCCCATCCCCTCCCTGGGCAGGGAGTAGAAACTCCTATGGTCCTAATGACCCATAAAGTTTGGATCAATCTCCACTCCTGGCCAAATCCAGTTTTGTCCATCCTCCCTCAAGAGTGAGTCAGGTGTTCCTATAGTTGGAGTGGGGTCTGAAGGGTCAGTCCAGGGTGTTTCTGATCCCAAGCTGTTCAGTGGATGTGGTTTGCAGCTTGGGTATGCTTGGCTTTTTTTTCTTCTTTGTTTGTTTAGAGACCACTAATGAGTGAGTACATCCCCTGCTTATCTTTCTGAGATTGTGATACCTCACTCAGGAGGATATTCTCCAAATCCATCCATTTGCCTGTGAATTTTAGGATATCATTTTTTCTTACTGCTGAGTAGTATTCCATTGTGTAGATGTACCACAGTTTGTTAATCCATTCTTCAGTTTAGGGGCATCTAGGTTGTTTCCAGGTTCTTGCTATTACAAATAATGCTGCTATGAACATAGTTGAGCTAATACCTTTGGAGTGTGAATGTGCCTCTTTAGAGTATACACCCAGAAGTGGTATTGCAGGGTCCTTGGGGAGATTGATTCTCAATTTTCTGAGAAACCGCCATATTGCATTCCAAAGTGGCTGAACAAGCTTACACTCCCACCAACAATGGAGGAGTGTCCCCCTTGTTCCACATCCTCTCCAACATAGGCTGTCATCTGTGCCTTTTATCTTAGCCACTCTAATAGGTGTTAGGTGGTATCTCAAAGTTGTTTTGATTTGCATTTCTCTGATGGCTAAGGATGAAGAGCACTTTTTCAGGTGCCTTTCAGCCATTTGTACTTCCTCTGCTGAGAATTCCCTTTTTAGATCTGTACCCCATTTTTTAATAGGGTTATTCAAGGTTTTGGGCTCTAAATTCTTGAGCTCTTTATATACCTTAGAGATCAGTCCTCTATCACTTGTAGGGTTGGTGAAAATCTTTTCCCATTCTGTAGGCTGTTGTTTTGTCCTATTGACAGTGTCCTTGGCTTTGCAGAAGCTTCCCAGCTTCAGGAGATCCCAATTATTGATTGTTGGTCTTAGTGTCTGTGCCACTGGTGTTATATTTAGGAAGTGGTCGCCTGTGCCAATTTGTAGAAGTGTATTTCCCACTTTCTTTTCTATTAAGTTCAAAGTGGTTGGGTTTAAGTTGAGGTCTTTGATCCACTTGGATTTGAGTTTTGTGCAGGGTGACAGGCTCGGATCTATTTGCATTTTTCTGCACACGCACACTTCCATCCAGCTATGCCAACACCATTTGTTAAATATACTATCTTTTTTCCATTGAATGTTTTGGGCCTCTTTGTCAAAGATCAGGTGTTCATAGGTTTTTGGGTTAATGTCTGGATCCTCAATTCTATTCCATTGGTCCACAAGTCTGTTTTTATGCCAGTACCAGGCTGTTTTTATTACTGTAGCTCTATAG
>PVIH01016616.1:0-44958 GCA_004025045.1 Sigmodon hispidus
ATGTGAATCTGTGCAGCACATGCATGTCTGTTACCCACAATGACCAGAAGAGGGCATCAGATCTCCTGGGACTGGAGTCACAGCAGGCTGTGAGCCACCCTGTGGGTGCTGGGAAGCTTAAATCTATGTCCTCTACAAGAGCAGCCAGTGCTCTTAGTGGCTGAAATGTCTGTCTAGCGCCCTAGTATTTTTGTAAAGACAAATTTTATGTAGTTCTGGCTGGCCTCACACTCAAGGCAATACCTCTGCCTCTGCCTTCCAGGTGCTGAGGTTACAGGTGAGAGTCACCAGATCCAATTGTCCTTACTGAAATCTTTTTTAATTTTAACATTTTTATTAAATCTTTGACAATTTTATAGGATGCATTTTGATCACATTCACTCCCTTACCCCTCCCCTACCTTCACCCCTTAACTCCAGGTTTAAAACTAGAAACAACCCAGAGTCTAAGTTATGTTGCTCATGTATTCCAGCCTGTGGACCTGCCTGTGGGAGCATGTGGCCTTCCTAAAAACTACGCAGAACCTTTGGTATACTACAAAAGCGTCACTAGAAACTTCTAAATTGAGGGCTGGAGGCCCTTCCAGAGTATCTGAATTCTGCTCCCATCACCCACATAGAGGCTTCTGGCTGCCTGTAATTCCAGCTCCAGGAACTCTGAAGCCCTCTGCTGGCTTGTGCAGGCACCAGGCACAAATGTGGTTCACCGACACACATGCAGGCCACACACACTTAAGACCAATGTGGTGAGTTTTATTAATTGACTTACCAGTGAGACAGGATGTCATCTCTAGTGAGGAAATGCAGACACCTGACTAGACAACTGGATCAAGCATGAAAGGCCTCTCAACACTGTCCGAGGGTCAGATGGCTCAGCTTATACTTTTCAGGAAAGGTATATAGTAAGAGGGTGAGGAAACAAGAGAGATGAAGAACATTCCAGACTGGACTTATTATCAAAGACAAGTTCAAAGCAACCTCCTAAAATATCTTCAATGAGCCCATTCTCTAGGTATTCAGGCTCTTGTGTAATCCCACTGGGCCAGCCTCTAATGTACACAGTACAGCAGGGTGCTGGGAAATGCAGCCTGAGATTAGAGCCCCAACACTCAATGTCCACTTTACTTATCCTGCCTCCTCCTCCTTTCCCTCTCCTCCACCTCTTGATTCTCTGCCTCTCCCCCTCCCTCTTTCTCCTCTGATTCCTCCTTCTCTTCAGCTTTCATCCCTCCTTCTTCCCTCTGTCTGTCCTTCCTTTTTTCTGGTGAGATACAGCTTTTATGTTACAGGCTACTCCATGGAGAAGCCCATAAGGTGAACATCTGAAAATTCCCACTGGGAAGCACCCATGCTCTGCAAGCAGTCTGTAAGAAGATTTTTAACTTCAAGATGAATGTTGAGTGAAGTCTGAACACTTGGGAGGAACTTGAAATTAAACAATAGATTGCAGTCACTCCAATTATTGACCCACTGAACATGTGATATAAATGTTGGTGGCTTTAAGCCATTACATTCTGGGACAATTTGTTACAAAGAAGATGTACAGTAATATTTCTATATTACTGCCTTTGCCAGACCCTTGAATGAAAAAGGAGAGATTAAGAGGAATAAAACATAGTTCCTGCCCCATAAGTGCAAGATATAGTAAAAATAGGAGGATATTACTTAGGTAAAACTACGAGTATGTGCACAGTACAGAGATGGGAGAAAGTATTCATAAACAGTGAAGAATCCCAGGGCTTTGAAGTGTAGTTAAGAGCGAACTAAGAAAATTCTGTAAACAGTATGGCTTTGTACTTATGACTAGCCTGGTAAGAGTGGTAACAGATGGGAAAGAGGAGCTGGGTTATCACTGATAATTAATATGTAGGAAGGGAGGGGTCAAGGGATCCTGGATTTGTTTGTTTTCCTTTGGCTGATTGAGCAGATGATTAATTGTTTCATCAACTAATCTGGAGACAAGGGAAGAGGACTGCCAAGAGCAGAGAGCGGTGGGACTAAAGGCACATGGGTCATACCACTGTCCCTGAGCACATGGGTCATACCGCTGTCCCTGAGCCCATGGGTCATACCGCTGTCCCTGAGCACATGGGTCATACAGCTGTCCTTGAGCACATGGGTCATACCACTGTCCCTGAGCACATGGGTCATACCACTGTCTCTGAGCACATGGGTCATACCACTGTCCCTGAGCTTTTTGTTTTAAAATTTGAGTCACTATTAGATTACACATAAATAAACATACACACAAAGGCATGCTCAGTACTGGTTATTGTTATGTAATGAATTACCCTAAAACGTAGTGATTTCAAACAAACAAGCCAAAACTTTAAAGAACTCACAGGTTCTCATTTTATTAAGATAAAACATGCCTGGGTTAGTACAACAAAACACACTTAACAATCAAGAGAAAATACACTGAATAATAAAAACATCAAACTTCATTGTCTGAAGACTGGGACTCTTAAATTCTGAGTGGCTTAGCTGCTCAGGAAATCTGCAATCAAGAAGGTGCAGGCTTAAGAGGGGCTGAAGCCGCCCCCTGCAAAATGGCCACCTATGCTGTGGCTCTTTCTGGATCCCTTGCACAAAGGATTCTCCCAACAGCTATTCCACATGGTACCCAACCTTTCCCAGAGCAAAGCAATCTGAGAATCAGAGAATGGCTGTGAGTTACTCAGGTTTTAACTCTAGACGCCTAAATTTTAAGCTGTTAGAAGTGAAGGATCTCAATGAATGTATCCTAAGATCCATCCACACATAGGGATACCTGCATATGAATATGTGGAAGTCGATAGCATTTGTGCCAAAGTAATGTGGGATGTATTTCTGTACATTGTGAATATCATTGGTTAATAAAGGAACTGTTTTGACATATGGCAGGGTATCTTAGAAGCAGGCAGGAAATCTGAGCATAGATAAAGGAGGAGGACAGAGTCAGACAGAGATAAACTGCTACCCAAGGGAGACTCGATCCAGCTGCCCAAGAGTCAACATGTAAAAGAAACACAGGTAAGCCATGGGACACGTAGCAAGACAAATTAGTGGAAATGGGTTGAGTTAAGATGCAAGAGCTAGCTAGCAATATGCCAGAGCCATAGGCCAAGCAGCATGTAATTAATATAAGCCTCTGTGTGATTATTTGGGACAAAGCAGTAGCAGGATTGCCAGCAAGTTTGAACCTCAGGGCTAGGCCTGAAAGACTAGGCCAGAAACTCTTACTACACCAGTGTAATAGTTCCTGAGTGTTTACAAATAAATTATGTAGTATCCGGAAGTTTTATCATTTAATATATCACAAGTAGGATCTGTGATATTAAAGACTAAATGGAGACTGATAGCAGACTGGCTTGGGTTTGAGGCTTACATGCATCGCTGCAAACTCAAAGTGGTCATTTATCAACTCCAAACACTTAAGAATCACAGCAAACCCCTGAGCTCAAAGAGGATTCCCTACTTTGATGCAGAACTGGCCAATGCTGGATTGTGGAAACCATTTTTTTAAATGCTATTTATTGTCAGCATCATTCCTTTCTGAACAAAGAGGAAACATTTGCTTCTGAATGTGTTTTCCTGTATTTCCTGCTACTATCTTTCTAGGCTCATGGTTGAAGCTTTAAGGATTCAAAAGCTCGGGTTAGCTATGATGGGCCCTCACCATCTGAAAGTGGTGCACTTTCCATTGTTGCAAAAGCCTGAGGAAGCAGTCTGCTCTGTTTTCTGTATAGAAGTCCGGAAGCGCAGAGGCTGCAGCTAGCCCTCAAGATGACAAGGAGACTTGATTAATTGCTTGTCTATTTCAACAATTAGCACTTATCCCTGCAGACACCTGATTACAATGACTAATTAGACAAAATTTCTTCTCAAAGCCTTTGGAATCACAGTTCTTATGCAATAAAGCTCTAAGCCTTTATTGAACATCACTTGGTTTTTTTTTTTTTTCTAGCACATTCTCTTTATAGAAATCAATATAGAAGTCAATAGGCTGCTTGCTTACCTTTAGTGGGGAGGAAATGAACAAAACACATGTCTTTCATTTTTAAAAGAGTAATTTAAATGATTCTTTTACATTTAAAAAATGATGACCTCTTGTACCTACTCATGAGTTGAGTTTCTTTTTAGGGTAAATATATGTATGCATGCACATGTTCATGTGTTTGCAGAAGCGCATGCATGTGCAACATGTGTGTAAGGTCACAAACTCAGCTTTCATTTCTCAGACACTGCCCACCTTGTGTTTTGTGATAAGTTTTTTCATTAGCCTGAAACTCACCAAGTACACTAGGCTGGCTGGCTAGCAAGGCCCAGGGAATCTCCTAGTCTCTGTGTTTTGGATACTGGGATTAGATATGCTACTTACCATGCCAACCTTTTCTTCACATGAGTTCTGAGAAATGAATCTGGTGTCATTCCATGTTCAAGGCTAGTGTTCACTCAACTCAAACTGAGCTAGCGACCCATATCCAACCATAGGTTCTTCAAGAAACTTAGAGATTAGCTTGTGATCCTGCCTGCAATTATAGTAGGATTTCACTGAGGTTACAGTGAGTTTGATTTTATGAAGCATATCTTGGATGGTAGATCCACAAACTAAATTGAGAAAGCTTGTTTCTGATCTGCTGTACACTCCACTTAATAGCCATGTGCCCTTTGTTCTTCCACGACACTCAGTGTGCACCTACTACACTGAGATCTCCTCAGAAAATAACTATCTGGAGGTTCTGCAGACTCAAATAGGATGATGATAAAATGAAGCCAATATCTCAGAACTACTTTAACCCCCAAACATCAGACTGGATGAACTTTTCCTTTGTAATCATCAAAGCAGCTTTTATTCCAGGCTGTCCTCTTGGGAATTTTTTTTTTTTTTGAGTTTTGAATGGCCAATAGCAAAATGGGAGAGAGAAATAGGCAGGGCTGGTGGGCAAAGAGTATAAATAGAAGGAGCAATATGGGAGATAAAAAAGAAGTAGTCAGAGAAAGAGGAGGACTCCAGGACCCAGTCACCCAGCTACACAGCAAGCCACAGAGTAAGAAAGGTATTCAGGAATAGAAAAGAAAAAGCCCAAGACACAAGATAGTTGGAATTTAAATTAAGGAAAGCTGGCAAGAAACAAGCAAAGCTAAAACCGAACATTTATAAGTAAAAATAAGCCCTCATGTATGATTTATTTGGGAGCTGGGTGTCAGGCCCACTAAAGATAAAAAAGCAAAACAAACCAATAACAGGCTTTTATTTTTCTGGATTCTTGAGAATGATGATATGGTTAAAACTTGTCTTGTAAATTTCAGAGGACATGCTAGTAGACAGAGAGTGGCAGGGCAAGAGATTGGTACATGCAGTAATGGGTCCTGGTCCTCTCCCATCCTTTGTAATCACAGCTTTGAAGGTCCTGAGGTCATGACCCTCATTTCATCTTATTCAGTGAAAATTGATGAAGACCAAATTGGTTATGTAGTGTCCAATAAACACTAGTCTCAGAGGAAACAATAACCCCACCAAATCTTGCCTTGTCTACCCTGTCTCACTCACAACATAGCACAGGCATACGCACATCTAGGATGGAAGATGAAGTGTGATATAAAAGTCATTTACAGCTGAGAATTTATGTTACTGTCATGTGTTAATTCTAAAGATATTGAACACTGGTTTCTGGGTACTGATGTCTTTGCATAGAGAAAGTGAAGAGTCAAACTTGGGGCAAGACCCCATTCCACAAAACTACAGCAATAAATGACAAAACAAAATAAAAACAAACACAAAACATAACTTTTGTATTGAAAATACCAAGCAGGGATGAAATAAAAATGCCAACTTCCTCTTAAAATATACAATAGTTATAATTAAGTTCAACAATTAGAAATGGGTTTTGAGAGTAGTGGGTTATTTTATAAAGTGTTTAGAAAATAAAAACTACCTGGAGAGCAATTGAATGAAGAGAGAGATATTCATTTCTTAGCCCAAGAACTAAACCACAATGAACTCAACTGAAGCCTTCCATGTGTCTCATCCCTTCATCCCTCCTCTTAGCTCAGAGACTGACTCTCCTGATTGTATTTGCCTTAGAATTTTGTCTATTCATCAGGGGTAATCTAACTCACTAATAATATAGTAAAGGAAAGTTATTTTGTAGACTTACGTGTCATAGAAGAACCTAGCCTTGAAGAGGTCTAAATGGGGACTGGTAGATTAAATGTTGTCTGAAATTATCCATAAAGTATAAACATTATCTTTGCTTTTGTACAATAGTATTTAACACTTATGTGAGAGTTTTCTCGAGATGTTTTTGAGTTGTAGGTGGTGGTTATTCATGTATAATTCAAGTTTGAGAATACAAAAAGGAATGAACCAGGGTCCAGAAGAAATTTCTTCTCTCTTTCCTCTGTGTTTATCTGTGTGCTAGCTTGACTTTTTTCTTATATGTTGTGTTTCTCCATACCAAAGATATTCATAGAGCTTTTAGACTAAGACTGTATATAGCACTGAAGGTCCTGAGCTCAATATATAAATAAGCATGTATATGTGTGTATGAATGTATGTATGTATAGAATAAAACAGTCATGAAAGCTTTCCTAGAATAAAGATAATCATATAGATACCATACCAAAAATATAGATATACATAATATGAATCTACACATACAATAATATGTATTATGTTTTATATATAAGTATAACGCAGATACATTTGAATTTCAGATAAGCCACCAAAATTTTTTTTCATGTGTGGCCTTTAAAATTTTTTACTTACCCTAAAATATCTCTTGTTTATCAACAAATTCAGTTTAAGTGAGTATCTTATATTTTATCTGGAAACCTTAAATAGCTTCTATAAATATGTATCTTTTTTTCCCACTTGTTCCCTGGGTGAAGTAGGAAATGGCCCAGGTTTCCTTAAAAACTCGGAGCCATGCTAATTAAACAGAGCTGATAAATGATAGTAACAGGGAAACAGACAAAGAAGAAATATATGAGCAGGGATGATTGTTTTTAGTTCCATCCGTTTTCCTGCATATTTTATGATATTAATTTTTTAACAGTTGAGTCATTGTGTAAATGTCCCACATTTTCTTTATCCATTTTTGGGGAGAGGGACATCTAGGTTGATTCTAGCTATTATAAATAAAACTTCAATGAACAGGTTGAGCAAGTATCCTTATGGTGGGTTGAAGCATCCTTGAGATATATGCTCAAGAGTGAGTAGAGCTAGATCTTGAGGTAGATTAATTCCCAACTTGCTGAGGAACTGTCATATTGATTTTCATAGTGGCTGTAATGATGTGCCTTCATCTGCAATGGAGGAGTGTAACCCTTGCTCCACATCCTCTCCAGCATGAGCTGTCACTTACGTTTTGATCTTAGCCCTTCTGACAGGTGTAACATGAACTCTCAAGTAATTTTGATTTACATTTCCCTGAAGGCTAAGGATGTTGAACATTTGTTTCTCAGCCACTAGTTTTCCTTTATTGAGAAATCTCTGTATAAATCTGTATGTACCCCATTTTAATTGAGTTATTTGGTTTTTGATATTTAGTTTCTTGAGTTCCTTATATATTTTGTATATTAGTCCTCTAATATCAGATGTGAAGTTAGTAAAGAATATTTTCCCATTCTGAAGTCTGTTGTTTTGTCCTATTGACAGTGCCCTTTGTGATACGGAAGCTTTTCAGTTTCATGAAGCCCCATGTTGTAGAAAGTTTTTCCTGGCCCGTTTGCGTCCAGGAGGTTTGGAACCTGGTTCGCGCGCCACGGCTTTTGTCCCCCAAAGAAATGAATCACACGCTTATATCCTTTAAACTGTTTGGCCCATATCTTAAGCACATTACTAGCTAGCTCTTTCATCTTAATTCAACCCATTTCCATTTATCTTTCCACCACGTGGCCCACAGCCCGTAGCTCACCTGGATTCCTACATGCTGCTTCTTCGGGGCACAGATGAAGACTGGCCTAACTCCACCCTTTTCCTACCTGCCTGCGCTCTGATTCTCCACCCACTTCTACAGTGCTGTACATAGGCCAAATCAGTTACTTTATTTACAGCATACAGAACATTCCACCACAGTCCCATTTATTGTTAGCCTTAGTGCCTATACTATCAGTGTTCTGTTCAGGAAGTTGCCTCCTATGTCAATGCGTTTAAGGCTATTTCCCACTTTCTCTTCTATCAGGTTCAGTGTGTCTGGATTTATGTTGAGGTCTTTGATTCACTTGGCCTTGAGTTTTATGCAGGGTGATGAATATGAATCAATTTGCACTCTTCTACATGCAGCCATCAAGTAAGACTAGCACCATTCATTCAGGATGCTCTGTTTTTTGTTTTTTTTTTTTTTTCTAGTATGCATTTCTGGTTTCTTTATTTAAAAAAATAAAACTAGATTGTCTGTTTGTGTATATTTATGTCTGGGTCTTCAGTTCTATTGATCAACATGTTTGTTTTAATGCCAATACTTGTGGGGTTTGGTTTCTTAATTACTATAGCTCTGTGGTATTCCTTGAAATCAGAAATAGTGAGACCTCTTATTGCTCATGATTGTTTTTAGCTATCCTGAGTTTTCTGTTTCTCCCTTATGAAGTTGAAAATTACTCTTTCAAAATCTGTAAATAATTGTGTTGGAATTATTATAGGGGTTGAATTGAATCTGTATATTGATTTTGGTAAACTAGCCATTTTTACTCTGTTAATCATGCCCATCCATTAGCATGGCAGATATTTCCCTTTTCATCTTCTTCAATTTGTTTCTTCAAAGACTTGAAATTTTTTATCATACAAGGCTTTCACTTGCTAGTTTAGAGTTAACCCCAGATGTATTGTATTATTTGTAGTTCTTGTGAAAGGTGTTGTTTTCTTAATTTCTTTGTCAGTTCATTTGTCATTTGTATGTGAAGGGCTACTAATTTTTTTTGAGATATTCTTGTATCCAGATACATAGCTGAAAGTGTTTATCAGCTGTAGAAGTTTTCCAGTAAAATTTTTAGAGTTACTTATGCATGCTATCGAATTGTTTGCAAATAAGAATTCTTTGAATATATATGGAGAGAGTGGCACCTTTGTCTTATTTCTGCTTTTAGTGGAATTGCTTTGAGTTTCTCTCCATTTAATTTGATGTTGGTTACATGATTGATGTAAATTGCCTTTATTATGTACAAGTTGGTTCCTCATATCCCTAATCTCTCTAGGGCTTTTATTATAAAGGTATGGTTGATTTTGTTAAAGGCTTTTTCTGATGATCATGTGATTGTGGTGTTTTTTTTGCTTATTTGGTGGATTACATTGACATATTTTCATATGTTAAATCATCCCTATATGTCTAGTATAAAGCCTAATTGACCTTTTTGCTGTGTGCTTGAATTGAATTTGCCAGTATTTTTGCACCTATGTTCATGAATAAAATTGGTCTGCAATTCTCTTTCTTTGTTGAGTCTTCGTGTACTTTGGGTATCAGGGTGACTGTGGCCTCACAGAAAGAATTTGGCAATGCTCCTCTGTTTCTGTTTCATGATATAATTTGAACAATATTGATAGTAGCTTTTCTTTAAAAATTCTGCACTAAAACTATCTGATCCTAGGGTTTTTGTTTTGTTTTGTTTTTTGGTTGTATTATGCTTTCTTGGCTGGACTACTTTTTGTTGTATTATGTTTCTGGCCTGGACTTTCTGGCCTAGCCATGAGATTCTGATCTGTAGAGCCACAGACCTGCAGACCCACAGTTCCACAGAAACACACAAATGCTTACATTTATTTTATGCTGACTGGCCTAGGGCCCAGGCATATAACTTGCTAACTCTTTACTCTTAAACTAACCCATTATTCTTATCTTGTTCAACTATGTAGCTTGGTACCTTTACGCAGAACAACATTTCAACTTCTTTCCTCTGGCATCTCAATGTGATATCTCCGTGGTGTCTCTCTGGCATCTCTGTCTTCTCTGCTTTGTTCTTTCTGTTCACAGTTTTCTTAGTCTGGTAGCCCTGTCCACACTTCCTGTCTGCCTTTGGCCAATTATCATTTTTATTAAACCAAAAATGTAACAATTATTTACAGTGTAACAACATAATCCCACTACAGCTTTTATTTTCTTATGGGTTATTGGTTTATTTAAAATGTGGTATCTGATCTTGATTTAACTTAGGTAAGTAGTATCTATCAAGAAATTTGTCCATTTATGCTATAAAATTTTAGATTTAAAAATTTCCTTGACTGATGAATCTGTTTTCTCTATCATGTCTTCAATGCCTGAGAGAATTGAATGCCATTTCTTGAATTCTTTTGGTGATGCTTGCATCTGTAGTTCCTGTTTGCTACCCAGATTTTCCATTTCCAGGATTTCCTCCTCTTTATTGCTTCTATTTTCCATTTTTAGGTCTTGAACAGTTTCCTTTATTTGTTTGTTTTTTCTTGGTTTGTTTTTTTAAGGGATTCATTGATTTCTTCCATTTTTTTTTGTATTTTCTTAATTTCTTTAAGAGATTCATTCATATTCTTTTTAAGGACCTCCATCATCTTCATAAAGTAATTTTTAAGGTCCTTTTCTTATACTTCAGCTGTGTTTGATTGTTCAGGTCTTGCTGTCATAGGGTATCTGAGCTCTGGTGATGCCATATTGCCCTTTCTGTTATTGATTGTGTATTTACATTGTTTAGGCACCTGGATTTGGGATGGTTTTAGGTCTAGGTGTTTCTTACATTTGTCTTTGTTAGGTGGTGTTTTGTTCTGTTCCTTGGTTTCTCTTTTTTTCTCTAGTCTTCTGGCCTAAAGGGCTAAGGGTTCTGGTTACTAACATGTCTTCAGGTTCAGTGGGGTGTGTCCTCTGAGGTTTGTTGTGTGTGTGTGGGGAGGCTGTGGATTCCTAAATATGGCCTGACTTCTGGTAAAGCCAAAGTCCAGGATATGGAGCCCAGGGAATGGGGTACAGACTGGGGCTCCTATATCTAGTCTGGCCTCCTATATCTAGTCAAGATCAACCTGGCCTCTATTGCAGCTGTTGGTACTGGGGTCCCTAGATCTGATTTGTGCTCCAGTAAAGCTGATTTTTTTTTAAAGTTGTAGATCTTGGGTTTCTAGATCTGCCTTGCCTCTGATAAAGCCAAAGTCTTCCTCTGAGGTTGTAGACTGGGTTCTGAATCCTGGGATGGGGAGTCAGGGAGGCAGAGGTATGTGTGGGCAATCTGGGGTTGTTGGGCAGGCAGGCTTTAATCGGTTTTGTGAAGAGACCTTAAGGAGCCTTTTTCTTTATTCCTGTCTTCTTGATCCATTCATTAGAAGATTACTCAGTTTTCATGAATTTGTAAACCTTCTGTTTTTTCATTGTTGATTTCTAGCCATAACTGTGGTGGTCTGACAGGATGCAAGGAGTCATTTCAATTTTTTTTTATCTGTTGAGATGCTTAGTGTCTGAGTATATTGTTAGTTTTGGAGAAAGTTTCATGAGGTGCAGAGAAAATGTTGTATTATTATGCGTTTGGATAAATGTTCTATAAATATCTATTAAATCCATGTGTTTTATAATATTGGTTAGCTTTATAGTTTTTGTTTGGATGACCTGTCCACTAATGAGAGTGGGGTATTAAAGTCTCCCACTGTCAGTTTGTGAGGGGAATTATGTGATTTAAGCTTTAGTAGTGTTTCTTTTACAAATGTGGATGCCCTTGTGTTTGGGGAAAGATGTTAAGAATTGGAATGCTATCTTTGTGATTTCTCCTTTGGTGAGTATGTAGTATCTTTTCCTATCCTGATTTGTTTTGGCTTGAAGTCTATTTTATTAGGTATTAATGTGGCTACACCAGATTGCTTCTAAAGTTTATTTGCTTAGAATATTTTTTCCCTTTATCCTGAGGTAATTATCTGTTCTTGATGCTGAAGTGTTTCTTGGATGTAGCAGAAGGATGGATCCTGCTTTTGTACCATTTTGTACCATATCAAAAATACTCATTATATATTTTTTAATTATGTTGGGATTTTTTTTATTATCTTGACCTTTTTATTAGGGAATTCAGACTTTAGATATTGAGAGATATCAATAACCAATGACTATTGATTCTTGTTATTTTGTTGTTGGTGGTGTTGATGGTGGTGGTGTGTGTATATATGTGCTTCCTTTCTTTTGATTTTGCTGGTATGAAATTATTTACTTCCAATGTTTTATAGGTGTACTTAGTTTCTTTAGTTTAATTACATCTTCTAGCATCTTCTTTAAGGCTAGATTTATAGATAGATATTGTTTAAATTTTATTTTTTATCATGGAATATCTTGTTTTCTCCATCTATATTGATTGAAAGTTTTGCAGGGTCTAGGCTGGCATCTGTGATCTTTTGGAGTCAATAGCACATCTGTCCTTTGCCTTCCGGCTTTTAGAAGCCATTCTCATGGCCAATGAGAAGTCAGGTATAATTTTAACAGATCTGCTTTCATGTGTTACTTTGTCTTTTTTCCTTGCAACTTTTAATTTTCTTTCTTTGTTCTTTATGTGTAGTGTTTGATTGTTATGTGGCAAGGGGACTTTGTCTTCTAATCCAGTCTATTTGGTAAATTGCATGCTTCTTATACTTTGATAAGCATCTCCTTCTTTGGGCTAGGACAGTTTTTCTTTTTTTTCCACGATTTTGTTGAAAATATTATCTGGGACTTTGAGTTGGAATTTTTCTCCTTTCTGTTCCTGTAATTTTTAGGTTTGGTCTTTTCATGATGACCCAGATTTCCTGGATGTTTTGTGTCAGTAGTTTTTTCCAGTTTAACATTTTATTTGACTGACAAATGGCTGCTGATTCCAATCTCTGGATCGTGCCACTTGAAGGTAAAATATTACTGGCTCTTGGGAGGCAGGGGCAGGCTGAAAAAGGCATCTTTTAGGTTCAGGATTGAATACCATTGCTGGTTCAGAGGCAATGTACTCAGTAGAGTATAAGGGTTTGACACAGTAGGGTGGGTGTATGTCTATTACCCTTTTATTTATCTGTCTTAGGTCTGCACTGGTCAGTAGTCATTAGCGTGGGGCTTTTTGTCCAGTAACAGTTGGGTGTTCCAGTTGGACTGAGCTGGCTTTAGTACCCCAAGAGCTAATAACTTCCATATGTGGGGGGGTTATTTTTCTCTTTGCTTCTTGAGACATGGGGCACTGTCAGACTTCTACATATATTGGGGGGTCTGTGCTTTGCTAGTCTCATGCCCCTAGTCTCAGCCTATGCTAGGGGAAATCTCTGCAACCATTTCTCAATTTTTGACTCAGGGGCTGCTGGCTTCAGATGGAGTCCATATTCCTCAGACAGGCTAGCAGTCATCAATACCCATACTGGTTTCACATTTTGATGTAACAACTGTGCCCCTTCACCTGAGAAATGAATCTGGACTTTCACTTTTGACAAAAGGTCATGGCCTCATAGTGGGTAGGGGCACTCTGGAATAACTAGGAATGAATGGGTTACCCATCCCATTCCCAAGTCCATCGTTCTTCAGGTAGTCCATGAATAAGATTCGGTGCCTGTGGCCCCATGTACTCAGGTCTTCCTGATGGACATGGGTCCATCAGGGTCAGCAGGATGGAATTCTCTGCTCCTGTGTCCGCCATGAATCTTACTGTTTTCCCCTCTACTCTCAATGTTACCCTAGGCTCAGGGAGGGGTCTGAGCCCTGTCTTCCCTAGTCACTATCTTCTTCTAGGGTTGCAGGTGGGTAGCTGGGTGTCCTCTCCTTTTTCTTGGGGGAGTTCTTGCTCAATTTCCTTCTTTCTTGTAATGTGCACATTGGTTCTTCCCTATCTTAGGCTGGGATTGAGGTCGCTGGTTACCATGTTGGTGTGGTCCAATCAGTAGAATACCCGCCACCAGGAGGATCTCTTTTAATTCCTTTCTATGTTGAACCTGCTGTTGCTCTAGAACCCTGATTAAACTTTTCTCTTGCTTCTTCTTGCTGCATCTTCTCTTTCTTTCACCTCTCTTTTTTCTGCTCATCTGTCTCTCTTATGATAAACCTTCCTGCCACTGCCACTAATTCGATAGGAGATTTTTCACCTAATCTTTCCAATGACTGTAACTTCCTCTTAATATCTGGAGCCACCTGATTAATATAGGCAAACCTCATCATCTGAGCTGACTCCTTAGTCTCAAGATCATTGGCATGGACTGCCAGAAGGCCTTTATCAGGTGCTCCAAAAAGGCAGCCAGACCCTCATTCATCTTCTGCCTGACATCATAGACCTTGGCCATATTGGTTGGCTTTCAGGCAGCTGCTTTGAGACCTGCTAATAGATTCTGGCAATAAACTTAGAGTCTCTTTTTACTTTGTGCCGTGTTATAGTCTCAGTTAGGGCAAGTCACAGGTTCAGTGACAGGAGCTCCTGTAGGGTCCAGAATCAAATTTCAGGCAGCCTCCAGGATCCTATTTCACTCCTCTGTGGTGAACAAAATACTCAAGAGCTGGCCTCAATCATTCCAGGTGGGCTGATGTGTAAAAAGAATGGTTTTTAACAGGTTAATGAAATCTCGAGGGTTCTTAGAAAACAGGGCATTCTGCATACCCCAATTGTACAAATCACTAGTTGCAAATAGCCAGTAATGGAAGGGTTGATTCTCATCCTCATCCACCAGTCCAGCAGGTCGGAAGGGTAGTAAGGCCACCATGGTGTCTGACTGTGGGGTAGCTCCCCTGCAGCTCTGGGTTGCCTAGGCTGGCTCCTGTAATGGCAGTTCTGGTAGGGGCTGCAGGGTTGGTAGAGGATTAGCTGGTTGAGGAGTGTAGGATGGTGGGAATAGCTCCAATTCCTCTGTTACCTTTTGGATGACTCGGGGCTTTGAGTCTCCCTTGGGCCTCACTGAGAGCACTTGTGAGGAGGAAGACATTAACAGGCAGCAGTAGGTTTGGGGTCAGGACCCATGGGTGGCTGAGGCAGGAATGGTCTGACCCAGGGGATGGGTCCCTCTATTCTGTAAATGAGTTTCTTCCACATAACTATGTGGGAGATTTGATCTGGATGGCCTGTTCATGGTCTAGACACACTTCTTCAACTCTGTGATAATTCTGGAGTCAAAGGCCCCTTCTCATGGCCAGCCAATGCCAAGAGCAGGCCATTCCAAGGAACAAACTTTTATCTATTTATTTCTCTTAACATGTACGCTGTTGTTGTGAGCAGCCTCCCAAGTTCAGGTCTAAAGGAAAGGAGGGAGTATTCCTCATAGTCCAACCTGGAAATGGACAAATGAGAGACAAACAGAAATGTGCTAACAAGACAGTCAGACAAGACAAAAAAACAAGGGTCTGGAACAGAATACCACAGTTCAGAGGAGGCCTTGGCAATTAGAGGTCTGGGAAAGAGCCCTGTTACTGCCAAAGACCATGCAGATGGGATGAGGTTTGCCCAGTAGGGTCTCCTTGTCTGCAGAACTCAGAGAGGGGACCCAGTGTTGGAGTCTCGAGCTCAAGACCTCTGCCCAAGAGTTGGGATGTCTCCTGCTCCCTTCAGGTACACTTTACAGGTGCATCCACCAAAGCAAAACTTGAAATCTTTCAGATTCAGATACAGATGCTGCTAGCAACCTAACCTTCCAGATAGTAAAAGAGGAACAGAGAACAGAGCCAAGACAACAAACATGAACAGTCAGGGGAAACTTGCCCAGCAGGGCAGTGTAAACTTCGGGGTTCAGGGTCTCAGGGGTCTCTAGGGATCCTGGACAAGCCTCAAATATTATACCCTGGTAGCAAGATCCCCGAAGAGAGCACCAGAGATGCAAACTCTCTGAAATGCATAAGCAAGGTTTATTAGAATGCAAGCTGTGACAAGGACCTTGTCTAGCACACACACACACACACACACACACACACACATACACGGCAATGGCCAGAGGAGGTACCCACCCCTCTGCAAGCTGGTTTTTAAAGGCAAAAATCACAAGGTTATACATCAGTTAGGGTCTTAGTATGGATACATTCTGATTAGCTCTTTTTTTTTAAGGGGGGGTTCAAGAATTTCTCTGATATCTTAGCTGGCTATCTGTCCAATCTTCCTCTATAGACTATCTCCTGGGTTAGGACATTCCATGGCTAACAAATATCCCTAGGCTATCTCTGTTGCTGGGACATTCCATGGTTAATTAGCTGCTATCAGATGGCCCCTCGACTATCTCCTGTTTTGTACATTTTACTCAGTAGAACTTCTTGAGGCTGGAGTTCAGGGACTTTTGCTCAAAATGCAGGCACTTCTCTGGTTCTTCCCTATCATGTCTTCATTGCCTGAGCTTCTCATTTCCATCTCTTGTATTCTCTTGCTGAAGCTTGCCTCTGTAGTTTCTATTTGAACTCCTTCATTTTTCATTTCTAGAATTGTTTGTATTCTCTTTATTGATTCTATCTTTATGTCTTGGACAGTTTATCATTCCCTTCCACTGTTTATGTTTTCTCGGATTTCTTTAAGTGATTTATTAATTTCTTCTTTGAGGGCCCATGTCATCCTCATGGAATTGGTTTTAATGTCTTTTTATTGTTTTCCAGCTGTGTTTAAATATTCTGGATCTGCTGTGGTAGAATAGCTGGGCTTGAGTGAAGGTGTCTTGCCCTGGTTGTCACTGATTGTGTTTTACACTGGTTTCTAGGCATCTGAATCTCAGTGCAGATTTCTGGGTTTGTCTCTTTTGGGCAGCTATTGTGTTCCTTGATTTCTGTTTTGTTTCTAGATTTTTGGTGAGTGTGAGGTAATGTGTTGTCTGTTTTCCTGGTCTGCTCAGCTGGTGTGTTCACAGGCAGTGCCTGCTGGTGTTGCAGGCTGGGGTGCTGGACTGAGTTGGGGGAGGAAGGTTAGAGAAGGAGGTCTTTGTAATCCATTGGGAATGAGGTAAAAGAGGGAAGAAAAGCCATAGCAGCTTTCCTGGTACAGAGCTGGGGATGAGAGTGGGGGGATTGAAACTCAGGAGTAGGAGGAGGGATGTGGGTCTGCCTTCAGCCTACTTGTTACCCTGGGAGGAGCTGTCCTCGGGTTAGCAGGGGTATCTGCTGGGGTTGGTGTTTGGGCCCAAAGAACAAGGGGAGAAGGAAGGTTAAAAGGTAAGGTCTGTGGGGTTGGGGGGCAGGAAAAGCTGCCATGGGTGTTCTGCTACAGAGCCTGGGGTGAGGCTTGGGGATTGGATCTGGGGAACAGAGAGAAGAGAAGGTCTGCAGGTAGCCTGCCTTGGTTTCTTATGATTTTATTCTGAATCTCACCTCAAAAACCACCAGGTGTGATTTTGAGCAAATTCTTTCCTGTCTAAACAGCAGACTTGACAGGAACGGAAGCTTCTTTACAAGACTTCTGAGATCCTAAATGAGCTAGAAAGTGCAAACCTGTGTGATAGCTAGTCAACTACAGTGTGTCGTCAAGGGCTTTGAAGAAGAATGCCCATTGCAGGTGATTCACTCTGTCTAAAAATGTTACAATAACCTTGGGCATATTCTTTACGACCTGGTAGACAAGAAGTCTACCAATTCCTTCATTAAAACTTTAGATAGTAAGCATTTTTGTTCCTTTGTTTTTTGAGACGGAGTTTCTCTGGGTAGCCCTGGCTGTCCTGAAACTTGTGTAGATTAAGCTGACCTCAAATTCAGATATCTGCCTGCCCCTGCCTACTGAGTGCTGGGACTAATTTGTGGACCACCACAGCTCTGCCAAGCAGCAAGAATTTAAGCCTACTATATTTTAGTATCTGAATGTTATAGTCTTTGTCAACAAAATCTACCTGTGCCACTGTATGTAACTGGTAATTTATAGACAAAGGTGTGTGGCAATGTTTTAAATGAAACTTTAATTACAAAATTAGACAGTAGAATATTGACTGGGAACCAGTCCAATTTTTGTTTCCAAATAAGATTGATCTAAGAATGATTCTTGCTATGTGGTCATGGACTTCACAGGTATCTAAGATTTAGAAGAATTGCTGGGGCAACAAAGACATCCAAGGCCTTACTACTGTTCAGACTTGCTATGCTTGGTCCATTGATTCAACAAATAGTGATACAGAGTACACATGGAGTAGGAAGCCTTCCTGCTATTGAACAACATGAAAACAGAAGCAGGCACAGAAATTCTTAATAAGATCTTTTATTACAGTATAATTCATAATAGCAAAACATCAATGCAATTAAACCTGAACATTTATAACATCCAGGTACATTTTGGTATGTTCAAAATATGGAATATTACGCAGTCACTAACAGATGCCCTCTCACAATAATGTAAAATTTGAAAATAATTTTCAAGTCTTAGATCAAGACTTGTAAACATTATCAAAACTGATTAATTGGGAAAACAACTATGACTCGAAATTGAGATAGGTTAAAAAGAATAGCAGGAAGAGATCTTTTAAATGCTGTAGGGTAAGCAGTTGACAGGAAGGTAAAGGTGAAGCTTGGGATTGATTTCAAAATGAAAATTGAAATAGGAAGTGAAGTTAAAATAAAGGGCTAACTACTGGGGAAGACGCAGGAGGCAATGTTCCATGGGAAGGAGGCTGGGCTCTCTCCCATCTGCTAGAGCAGGAAAATCAATAGACAATCCCCCAGTAGAGGAGTCTGGGACGCTCCCTGTGGTTGTCTGAGTGAGCAATGTTCCCCACGGGCTCATAGATTTGAACACTGGGTGCCCTCCCTGTTAGTGGTGCTGCTTGGGGTGCGGAACCTGAAGGGGCACAGCTTTGCTGGGAAAGTACATCCATGGGTTAGCTGTAATGGTTTATTGCTTCACCTCATTCCCATTAGCTCTTCCACTCTCCAGCTGCCTGTTTTTTAGATTTTGTGACCCTGGGAAAAGACAATAGACTCAATCCAATTATAGTTAAAAAAATAGATTAGCTGCTGGAGGGACAGGGTGACAGCCTTAATGCCAAATCTCAGACAGGTCCTAAAGGAGGCATATGGGGAAAATGGGGGGAGTAATGCGGGGGGGGGAACCATAAGAAGACCTTCAACATCTATGCAAGGAGGCAAAACCTGTTTTTTGTTTTGTTTTGTTTGTTTGTTTGTTTTTTGCCAAGTGGTTTAGGCAATTCAAAACAAGATACATAAACAAACAACCCATTTGGTCAAATCATAACAAGCAAACAGTCATGACTCTACGTTTCTGGGCAGAATCACTAAGTTGGGTTGTTTTCCAGGAACTTATCTTTCTGGAATTTTGAGTCTAGTGCAAACAGTTATTAGGTACTAAGATGGAGGCCTCACACAAAGTGGCCTTTCCCTGGTCCAGCCTCTCCACCTGCTCCACTCTGGTTGCCTGGGGCTGTTCTTCCTTTGTCACCCTGGACTCTCTGGAGCTAGAAGACAGAAGACATTCATTATTCTGGTCTTGGGCTTTCATTACAGCAACAAGAAACTAATACGCCCATATAATTGAGGTAACTGTTAGAAAAATCTCAAGTGTAAATGGCTAAAAGTAATTCCTGCAAGGGTATAAATGGGCTGAATGTGGGAGGAGGTCAGGTGATGCTGCATTTCATTAGTGGAAAGGAAGCAATGTTTATGAACAGTCTGTAATAACATAGAAATACTTCTAATTTAAGTGGGAAGTCTGGTAGCAAATTGTGTACACAAAACCTTCACAAGTGTATGAAGACGAAAGAGAAAACAAACAAGGAGCTATGTGGGAAAGGCCTGGAAGGAAGTTTGCCAGATTATCTGCAGCGCTCGGGGTGGTGGCAAACATCATTTTATTTTTGTCACAACTTTCTTTATTTCAGTATTTTCCTAATTTTCTATACCAACATGCACAGTGTTTTCTCTGCCAAGATAAACTATACATGAAGCTTTGTGTGGAAACCTCTGTGGTGGGCATGGGAAAGCTAGGTCACTAGGAGGCAGAGGGTGCCCTCCACAGATTTCTAAGTTTCACCTCCTCTCTGGAAACTTGGAATTAATGCTACAGCAATTTACTACAATGAGAGAAATACCTCATTCTCTTGATTTTACTGCTAGCATCTTCATTTAAGGAAAAGTGGCACATAGAACCCTCCTGTTTCAACTTCCATAGTTTGATGAACATGGTTACATGCATTTGCCCACGAAGCCATCACCATTTCCAAAATTTTCCTCCTTTCTCCTCTCCTCTGTCACTCTCCCTTCTTTTCTCTTATGTGGGAGAAATTTTGCATGAATTAAGAAATAGTAAGACTCATAAAAGCATCGAGCAAGAAAATAGGGAAATGAGTCAGCACCTATGGTCCTTCGATGCTCAGCAAAGGACCCAACACCCACATCTGGTGGATCACCACCTCCTGTAACTCTAGCTCTGGAGCACAAGATACTCTTTTTCTGGTCTCAGTGGACACACACACATGTGGCATACACACAGAGACATACACATAGATAAAAATAAAATTAAAAATTATAGAATAAAATGGCAGTTACTAGGAATTTGGAGGAAATCAAGGAGCTCATTGCTTTGCCTAAGTTTCAGGCTCAAGAGATGATGGAATCCTAGAGATCTGCTGGACAGCATGGTGCCTGCAGTTAATAATGCTGTTTGATGTATTATAAAACTGTGAGGAAGTAGAACTCATGTGAATCTTCTTTATCACATTCCTTATTCTTGGCACCTTGATCTATGACCCAAATCCCAAACCTGCTTGGTCATCTTGAAATAGAACATGTTACAGTCATAGGTAGTATTGATGAGAAAGGATTTTGGAATTAAAGAGACTTATCACTCATTTCATTTTTGGTATGGCCTGAAACAATCTACTTCTGGTACAGCACCCACAAATGTCCTTAGAAGAGACTTCCAATGTTAAAGTGGTAATGATGTAATGCCTGACTTGCTAGGGTCGCTGTGAAAGTGAGATATTTTTCATTAAGGACATATGTGACAGTACAAGGTCCATGCTTTTTTATGGAATCTGCAACAGTGGTTTCTATTGCTGTGTATCTAAACCACAGCTAAATGCATTTCATCCACTGTCTCAGCTGATCTTGCCAAACTTCTTTAATTTAGGGAGCCATTTTGATCTAATATGAGCTGCTACCTAGAGTTGTGGGTAAGAACATAGCCATGGAAACACAGTGTGCCATGGTCCATCTGTCATTGAACAAACTGTAGACAACCTCTAGAAGCACTATTTCTCTTATGAAGGACTGGGATGTTCAAAGGATGTGTACCTTATAGATGACTTGATCAACTCTATGCAGCCTTGACTGACCTAGAACTTGCTATGTGGACCAGGCTATTCTCAAACATAAAGAGATATGTCTGCCACTGCCTTGGCAAGATACCTTTAACCCAGAATTAAGTTTTAGATGCACACTTCATTGATCAGTGCCAAGGATGTAATATATGAGGGTATTTTTTAGCTGTCATCTGAAGCACCAGGTTTCATTGTGATATTTTTATTTCATAGACTTGCTTCACTATGCATCATCCTTATTTATCTCCCAGTACCCTCCATTCTGCTGCTCATCCTATGTGGTCTCATTTCTCTTCCGAAACATACTCCCTTCTGTTGTCAAGTGTATTTCATTTCTCTCTCTTGTTCCCTTCACCTCTCTTTGAGCCTCTTTTCCTTTCTCACTGTCCTGCTTCTGCTTTCATGCCCCCCTCCCTCGGCCTATACACTACACATTATACAATAAGGTATTTGTCTTTCTGCATCTGGATTATTTCACTTATTATTATATTTCCTATTTCCATCCATTTTAACTGAAAGTGTCATAATTATATTTTCAGCTAAATGAAATTCTATTGTGTGTATATATATTTTCTTTCTTTAACCATTCAGGTTTTCTGATAGCTAAGGGTGTTGAGCATGTTTTCAGATTCTTATTGACCAACTCTCTTTCTTCCATTGACAACTATCTATTCAATCCACTTGCCAATTTATTGATTAGATTTTTCAATGTTTAAAATTTGAAGTTCTTTTTAGAGCCTAGCTATTGATGCATTGTTGGTTGTATGGCTGACAGAGATTTTCTCCCATTCTTTAGTGTATTCACCCTAGTGATTGATTATTTTGCTGTGCAGAAACTTGAATTTCATGAAATAGCATTTGTCAATTCTTAGGATTCTTTTCTGTGCTATTTGAGTCTTTTTTAGGGTGATCTTTGTGTCTACATCTTTAAGTAATTTGACTTTGTCTTCCTTTAGCATTTTCAGAGTTTCATGGAGTGGGCTTATTTGGACCACCACTCCCCAAATCATGACACAGAGACTTATTATTAATTATGAAGCTCAACCTTAGCTTAGGCTTGTTTCTAACTAGTGCTTACAGCTTAAATTAACCCATTTTTATTAATCTATTTGCTCTCACGTGGCTTGTGGATTTTCCCTCTCCTCCTGCATGTCCTGCTTCCTCCCCTCTGGTTGGTGATCCCTCCTCCCTTGTTCACTGAGACTCTGTCTTCAAAAGTCCCGCCTAACTTCGTCCTGCCTAGCTATTTGGCCATTCATATCTTTATTAAACCAATCACAAGGACACATCTTCACACAGTGTAAAGGAATATTCCACAACAGTTTTAGGTTTTGTAGTTAGACATTTACTCCATTTCTGATGAACTTTAGTGTAGGGTGACTAACACAAATATGGTTTTTCCCTTTATAAGTGGATATCCAGTTTTCTGAGCACATTTGTTGAGCTTTTTTTTTCCCCCTTGATTCATGCGTTTGGCATTTTGGTTTTTAACCATGACTACAGCTGTTTGGGCTAATCTCTGGGTACTGTGTTCTGTTGTTCTGTGTATCTGTTTTGTACCAGTGATAGTTTTGTTACTATGGATCTTCAGTACAACTGGGGGGCACATATTATGTTCCCTCTTAGCATTGCCTTTTATTCTTAGAATTGCTTTGAATATCTGAAGTCTTTTGCTTCTATATGAATTTTAAGAGTTTTTCCTGAAGAATGTGATTGAAGTATTGATGTGGATTGCATTGAAAACATAAATCAATTTTAGTAATATATTCCTTTTAGGGTATTAATTATGCCAATCTACAGAGGAAGTATTTCCCACATTCTATTGTGTTCTTCAACTTATTTTTTCAATGTTTACATTGTATAATTCTTTTGTCTATACACTAGGTCTCTTCTTAGGTGTTTTCTGTTTTAAAGTATTGTAAATGGGTCTTTCCCCTCTTATTTCTATATCAAAAATTATGTGTGTACACATGTGTATATGGTATATGCACATGTATGAACATGTATGTGCAATTGTGGAAGCCTGAAGTTGATGTTCAGTGTCCTCCTCTAGTCCTCTTCATTGTTAGAGGCATGGCCTCTCATTGGAACCTGAAGCTTGCTGTTTCAGTAAGACTGCTGGCTAGTGAGACCCTACCTGGGAGCTGCCTGTCTCCACATGCTGAGCTTTGAGGCTACAGGAACAAATGGACATATGCAACTTTTTTTGTGAGTACTAGAATAGTACAAATGAAGATAATTTAATTTCTTTCTCTTGTTACATTGTTACAGCTAATAATGAGCATGATATTGAATAGATGAGGGTGAGATAGCATAATCTGTTCTTGATTTTAGAGACAATGCTTTCCATTCTTTCCTTCTATGGCTATGGATACTGGTCCTGGATTGAATTGATTGTTTATATTCTTCAGGTTCTTGATAATTTTTATTAGTGATATTTTAAAATCTTCACATGACATTTATCTCTTTCTCCTCTTCCTACCAGACAACCATGCAGGTGAGCCTATGCTCAGCCTGGCTTTCTTCTTTCTGGCATACGTCACAGCGTTTTGTTTTGTTTTAGAAAGGGTTCACTGTATATCTCTGGATGACTGGGACTCAGTATGTAGACTAGACTTCCCTTGACCTCAGAGAGCTCCCCCTGCCTATACCTCTCAAGTGCTATAATTAAAGTATGTGGCCCCACACCCGGCCATTGCTTGTTTTTTCCTCTACCTCTGCCATGTAATCCATCACTAATTTGGGGATTTCTAAGTTCCCCCTTCTCTCTTTGGAGTAGGTCTGTTCTTGTTTTTATTTTATTCTAAATCTTCTATTTCATTGGATGGTGTGGAGGTGTTTCTTGTCACCATCTTACATTACACAGAACATCATTATCTATTGCTATTGTTAACATTGTTCTACAGAAGCCTGGGGGATTCAAAGTGTTTGGACAGCTTTTATATGGAAAGATGGGCATGTGCTTAGGAATAAGGACTGCAAAATAGGTTGATTAGACAAAATCACCAACTATCTTGATGAACTAGACATTTTGCCTCTCCAAAGTCAGCTCTTTAGCACAAGTAAATGTTGACAAAAATGTCCAAATGAGCTTCATATCCACTAAATATTGAATAAATAAGTCAAAATTTATAAAAGTAAACACTGAAAAGTGTCATTATAATAATAAATATAACCAAGAAGTTTCAGATGTGCTATTATTGTGAGGCAAAGCTGATACATTGTTACGTGGCCATGCTGAAGCTGAAAAATGGCATTTGGAAAGGGCTGAACATTAAACATCACCTACACATCACTAGGCTCACAATCTCTATGGCTTGCTGGAAGATTGGGAGGCACAGGAATTGATGATTTTGTGCTGTAAATGGTGCACCAAAGGAAGAATATGGTTGCAAACATTGCCTGAAACCACAGAGAGTTGTCCAGTGTGATTTATTACAGACAGAATTTTGTCATTTCCTCTTGCCAAGGTGATTCTGTTGGATGATAACCCAGAGTCTGACCTCTCCACATGCTGTACGAATCCAAATCTTCATATGTACCTTCAGGTCATACTCAAACCCAAGAGAAATCTGCTCTGAACTTAGATTTACTGGGCCCTGATGATGTGCTAAAAGCTGATAATAACAATAGAGGCAATAGTTGCTGAAGTTTTAAGCTTTTACAATATTTCAGACATACTGTATTATTGACTCTAAGATGCAATCAATAATTTACATTTTTATTTTATGAGAAAAAAAGCATGCACAATGATGATCTACCAATTGTAAGTCACATTCCAATTCTAGAGATGGTAACATGTAGATATACAATTTAGCAGTGATGAAATGCAACATTGGCTCATTTGGTCTTCTAATTAGCAAGTATTAACATATACCTCTTTCAAGAATAGGAAACTAGAGGTATATTAAGTGGCTTATTTGAAATTACACAGTGAGTAGAGCCAAGATTTAAACCTAGACAATATTTAAACTTAGATATAGGTTTATATACCTCCTGCAGTCTATCTCCCTCTCCCCATTCTGAGGCTGGCTTTATTCTTCTCTTTATATATTGTATTCTTCTTTCCCCACAGACTGACCCCCAAGCTGTTTCCTCCCTGGAGCTTTTCTGTATGAGATGTGATAGTCTTGAATGTCTAAAAATACAATAGCTTCATAAGCAGGAGGAATGCTTATGATTGTGGAAGGTGATGGCTTGTAGAATGGTTCAGAACGTGGGACCCAGGGCACCATGAGAGTCTAGATAATAAACATGTTCAAGTGCTTGCTTGAAGGAATATGTATTAACCCTTTTAGATTAGGTTTCTACATTTATTTGCAGTTTGAATCTACCTTCCAGGACTAACTGGTCGGTTGGGAATGCTAAATAGTGGTTCTCTAAACATCAGTGAGCACCCTGAAAGGAGATGTAGGCACTGTTCTGCAGCCAAAGTGCTGAGTTTCAAAGCTGGTCTCTGCTGTTGGGTGGTCTTGGGCAGGTTGCTTAACCTTTCTGCTTTTGCTCCTTCATCTGTGAAGCCAGTATCTCTGTGTTCCATTTCACAGGGTCATTGGAATGATAAATGGTTATAGCTGGTATCTGATGAATATCAGCTGCCATGGACCCTTTTGTGCAGCAGAGTCCAAAGTCTATGGCTGTCATAGACCCCTTCAGCTTCCTAGCACCTTATTGGTGATTTACCCCAGAAATCACCTGGAGTTCCTAATTGTGGGTATTTTACATTGGATACCCCGAACTGCTACTTGGAAGTCAAAACATTTCAAATTTTGTCTGTAGTACTTAAAGGCTGACATTCTTATATCCCTGGATCGTTTACAAGGCTATCTCACAAAAATCTTACTTCATTTGATCTGCTATTTATAACCTGTGCACTCAGCACTGTGGTACTACTTGTGATTTATATGCAAGGAGACACGTCCACACCATTCCTGAGCTATAGCTAGGTCAGGCTTCCCACTGCCTTCATTCAGCGCTAGCGGACATCTTCCCTGTTGTGCTCTGGCTATTTTGTCTATTGCAGGATGCTTTACAACAATTCTGGCCTCCACTACCAGATTCCAAGAGTGTTCCACCCTCTCCCTGTTATGGAAATGAACAATGCTTCCTGACAATTCCAAAATCCCCAGTTGAGAATCACTGTGCTAGATGAATGCCAGCTCCATGGGAGGCTGTATGTGTTTCCCTCATGCATGCTCTGGTTTGCAGGGCCTAGAGGAGTAGAAGGAAAATTGCAGAAACTTAACATTTGCAAAATGACCATATAAACTCAGGTTGTAGCAGCGGTCTTCTGAAAACAAATGAACTAGAAGATCTCATTTCTGAAATCCTTATCACTTTCCAAACCAAGCTGCGGTGCCTTGCTGATGCAGAAAGCCCTCTGTGGTATGGTCCTATGTCTCCTCCCCTGCTCACACTACCCTTTGGATTCAGGTGTTCTCCAAAGACTCATTTCACTGTGTTTATTTTTGCAAAACAAACTCATCTAGTGGTGAGGAAGCTCGCTAGCCGGCTGCCTTCCTCCTGCTCTAGGAGATCCGTGGGGAGAACTCTCAAGCAAATATTTCAGTCATCAAAGTGACACTACAAGGTAAACCTACATGAATAAGACATGATAATGCCATACTACACAAGAATAAAGCCGCTCTCCTTGCCTGACACGGATTTGAAGTGGCACAGCTTCAACCGAGGTTGGAAGAGAACCTGACATCAAGGGAGTCTCTGTGTTTCTCTCTCTCTCTCTCATCTCTCCTAAAACAGAGGTGCTAGGGATCACTCAGAATCCCACATAATCCTCAGTGTATCCCCGAGTCTCCAGAAGCCTCATCCATGGCTCTTTGTAGTCTGTCCTGGCCTCAACTCTGTTTCCAGAGGGTCCCAGTGGGTGACAGTTGCTACAACTGGCCAGAATGGAGAAGAGCATGTGTGGCTTTCCAAACATGGACTAACTTGGTCAAACTTTGGTTTTTACGTTTGTCTTCATTTTTGAATTTGAAGCAGAGTCAGAAAAGAGGAAACCTGTCATTTTGTTTCTTATCTCATGAAAATGATGCTTTAAGATGAAATTCAAGGGTTCATAAATCAGGACCCAGGATTGTAGCTCTCTCTCTATCTCTCCCTCCCTTCCTTCCTGTTGTCCTGTCTCTCCCTTTGCCGCTTGTTGCTGGGTAACCTTGAAGAAGTTAATTCACCTTTCTGATTTTTGTTTATTTCCCCTGTTTTAATAACATCAAACTATTAAAACACATGCTGCTTGCCAAGCACAGTCCCAGGAGCCATGCACACAGGACAGCTGCTGCTGCGGCTCTCTTCCTTTTTGTCATCAGTGATGCATTTGACCTCCCATGTAAACAGCTGGGATTGCTCTGGAGCGCTTCCTCTGAAGACTGTGGTATCCATAGAACATGCAAAGCAAAGTCAAATCTGAGGCCAATGACCTCCTATCCTAGATTTTCAAAGGGAAGCTGGCATGCTGGGTAAGACCATGTTGGAAGTAGGGCTTGGCAAATTACTTGGCAAAGACTGAATTTTCACTTAAGGCTAGATGCACTAGGCATTTCTTGTGTGGCTACCTCTTTCTGGGTCTCCATTTCAACAGATGTATAAGGAGGTTGGTTATCTCTAAACTATCTTTTTTTTTTTAATGTTGTATTCCATTGCTTCAATGAAACTCTAAGAATTGTTAGCAAGTATGGAAGCCCTTGCCAGGCTAGGCAGTGAGGTCTTAAAATGTGGCTGGTGGGGGTCCTGAACACTAGAAATGGAGGTATGGTGATGGAGTCCTAGAAGGTTTTCTAAGCTTTAATTTTAATATGTTTGAATTCAAGAACATTTAACTAAAGTTGCTAGTGATTTTTATGGTACACAGTAGCACCCTCCAATTCTGAGTATCCATAGCAAAGATCCAAATGGATCTACTGTCTTCAGATTATATCCATCTAGTTGAAATAGGTGGCATTCCAAGGATCAGCAAGGGCCTTTCTAACATCAGCAGTCTTTGGTAGCTGTAGACCCAAGCATCATGTCACATCATGGCTGTCTTTTCAAGGTCTTTTACAGTGCATAGGACATAGCTGGTGTCCAACCATACATCACTGAGCGAATGAATGAATCATTTTCTCCTAGAATGCTTTCTATTGTCACCCCTAGGAGAACATAATTCTGGCAGCTTTTGCATTTTTCTGTCCATAATTTATCTCCTTAGGAATTGGCAGTGAAATAAAAAATTCAAAAATCCCCTGACTATAGAGGAGAAGTTAGACTATAAACCAACAAGGCCTTCTTCTATGTTTGTGTTTTGTTTCTTTGTCTATATAGCCTTTCTCTATGTAGTTGCTTGTCTAAGACATTGTATGGTCATTGTATGTAGCTGAGAATAACCTTGAACTCTTCATCCCCCATATCTACCTGTACCGGCTGGTTTTCTATGTCACCTTGACATAAGCTACAGTCATCAGGGAGGGAGGTGCCTCACTTGAGGAAATTCGTCCATGAGATCCGACTGCAAGGCATTTTCTCATGCAGTGGTCAATGTGGGAGGGCTCAGTCTATGGTTGCTGGTGCCATCCCTGGGCTGATGGTACTGGTTTCCATAAGAAGGTAGACTAAGCAAGCCATGGCAAGCAATCCAGTAAGCAGCTCCCCTCTGTGGCCTTTGCATCAACTCCTGCCTCAGGGATCATTCCCTGTTTGAATTCCTGACTTCCTTCAGTGATAAACAGCACCACTGAAATATAGGTCAAATTAACCCTTTCCTCCCCCAAATTGCTTTTTGGTCATGGGGTTTTGTAGCAGAAACAGAAAACAATAACTAGGATGGAAATTGGTTCCAACACAGTAGGGTGGTGCTGTGACAGACATGACCTTGTTTGGGGGAGGACTAAGGAAGGACTTTGGGCTAGAAGAACCATTAAATGTTAAGAGCTCTGTGGGATGTTTTGGGGAGCTTGGAAGGTAAGAATGTTTAGCGCAGTGTAGAAAATGAAGGCCTGACTTGTGAAATTTCAGAGGAAAAAAATTAAAGACTCTCCCAGGGTTGTTTGCTATTTTGAATTAAGTTCCTGTGGTTTTTGTTAGCTGGGGATGAAGAATCAGCTGTGATTAACAAGATTCCAGAACTAATAAATGTGGTGGGAATGTTTATCTGTATGCTGTGAAAATTATTCTTTAAATAAAGAAACTGTTTTGACCATGGCAGAGCATTGTAGGTAGGTGGGGAAATTAAGATTCAGGTAGGAGGTGGGCAGAGTTGGACAGAATCCATCCAGCGGCCAAAGAAGAAACATGTAAAGAACCCAGGTGAGCCATGGATGGGCCATGGCCACGTGGACAGACAAATGAATGGAAATGGGTTGAATTAAGATGAAAGAGCTAGCTAGCAATGTGCCTGAGACATAGGTCAAACAGGATAAAATTAATATGTGTCTGAGTCATTTTGTGGGGAAAAGCATCCAAAGGCTGATCAGACCGCTGGCACAATTTTATTTTATTTTTTGCTAGGATACTTGATGCTGGTCAGTAGAAGCTAAGAAATTAGTGTTGACTAAGAAGAGACCAGCACCACGGAGTTGAAATTTTCTAGGAAATGTTTCCTGAGAGCCCAGAGAAGGTATATTCCAGAGGTGGTCAAAGTTATACCTTGTGCTGGCAGCTGAACTTGGTGATGTGTAAGAGTTACTCAGGCAGTACTGGTTTTGAAGGCATAAAGGGGTCTTGGAGAGCTGCTGAGGCTTGGCACTGTGAGAGGCTAGGAGAGGTTGGTGGTGAAGGTGTAGCCTCAGTGGTAGTTGAAGGCCCAGGATTGAAGGGGTCATACAGAGAAGCTGAGGCTTGGAACCTTGAAGACAGCCTTTGGGAATCTATCGGTGAAAGTGCAGCCTAGTTGTAGCAGAAGACCCCAGTGTTTGGGGATGCTAGTACCATGGGAAGACCACCAAGAGCAGCAGGAGCATAGATTGGAGCCAGCTGGATGTTAGAAGACAAACTGGGTGTGCTCCAGAGGGCAGAGCCAAAGAAGTGACCAAAGCCTCTTTCAGGAGTCCAGAAGACTGTGAGTGGATCCTAGATATTTGGACACTGAGTTATTTATACTATTGAGTTTGGTTTTCCTTGGTTCAGATTGTGATGGTGCCCTGGTTCTTCCCTCTTGAAGATATTTAATTTTGAGTTTTAAAGGAGCCCATACATGAAAGACTTAAACTTTTAGAAAAACACTACCTCTCTAGTGCTGGGATCACAGATGTTCCTGGATGTGAATTACTGCATGCTGTCTGGTCCCTGTGTATTTAGGGGAGGCTGTCTTATCTCACTAACATGTTAGCACATGTATGCATGTATGTATGTACGTTAGAGACAGGGACCATGTTACAAGACTAGTAATAACAATCACAATAATACCAACTCTACCAATTGACACCCACGTGACCATTGAGCAGCTACTCAATATTTTGAAAAGCTCTGTCAGTGAAATGTGCTCAGTATAAGAACTATATCTTAGTTGTGATTAACTACAATTTTCTTAGTAACTAGTACAATAGCTGACATGTGATAAATGTTATTAAACACTTGCTAAACACTGTAAGACAACTTCAGTTTTACAGTGTATATATCATATAACTGTGTGCTGTATTTTCTGAATAAATGCACGGCTTATACACTTCCCAGGTCTCATGGCAATAAAGTCTGCTATATAGTGTATTATCTTCATTAAACAGATATGGAAATGACCCTGAAAGACCTGAAGGCCTTGACTGAGTTCAGTCAACCACATCAGCATATCTGCCAGTGTGAATAATAGTAATGAAAAAATTGTAAACTAATAGAGAAAGATAATTGAAAATGAGCTTAGTCTAAACTTTAAATCCACTCTCTCTCCAACTCCCCATCCCCCAGTATCCCTAAAGTTCCAAAGTAGCCAGACATCTGCCTCATAGTTCTCCACCCTTTTCTCTCTTAGCAGCTAATTCAGCAGGCTTATAATGGCTCTAGGCTTGGAGCCAGTGAGAGCCCTCTGAAAACAAGGCTGTGGGTGGGAAGCAGCGTTTTCCTCCCCCTCCCCCACTCCCTGTGTAAAATGCACACTGCATATTGACGGATTTAGCCCAGTAGCCTGAGAGGCTGGTCCAGACTTATGTGAAATATCCACGGCTAGAATACTTACTCTCTAAGAGTAAATAAACAGCAACAGGAAAAGCTGGGCAGAGGCTCAGTTGGTAAAATGCTCACCCTGCAAGCCTGAGGACCCAAGTTCAACGCCCAGAATCCATATAACAAAGCCAAGTGTGCTTGTAACTCAGGTACTGTGGAGGTGCATACAGGTGAGTGTCCAGGGCTCAATAGCAGGGTGGAATAGCTGAATGGACAAGTTCCATGTTGGTGAGATACTCTGCCTAAATAAATGAGGAATGATCCCCAGGGTCAATCTCTAGCGTTTGTATGTGTGTACACACACACCTGCCCACCTGCCCACCTGTATACTTTAACATGGACTCTCATATGAACACAAAGACAAAATTAGAACAAAGGAGCAGGGCCAGCCGCCTCCTCGAAGAACTCCTCTTGACTTGTGCCCGCATCCTTTCCCACCTCAGGTACGGAGGTGGCTGCAAAGTTGGCTTCCAGAGGAACAAAACCGAGTAGGAAGGATGGAGGAATCCAGAGCCCCAGTTGCAATATCAGAACCATGAATCCTTGTCAATCAAAACCAGCCTGCAGCGATTTCAACTCCTATTTGAGATCACAGGAGACATACTTTACATAAAATCTAAGTACTGGAGCTTCACAAATGACTCTGCAGTTAAGAGCATTCACTGCTCTTCAGGAGGACCCTCGTTCAGTTCCCAGCACCCATATGGATGCCCACAGCCTTCTGTATCTCAAGTATTGGGGAATGTAACAATCATCCACCTCCCAGCCTCCATGACATTGCATGTACATGATACACAGGCAGACATGCAGGCAAAGCACCTATATATATAAAATAAAAACAAATAAAATACATTTTTCAAAGTTCTGAATGCTGTTGCACAGACTGTCTTATATGATGCTGTCCCAAGATTTGGTTCACAACTGTGAGAAACAGAAATGTAAGAAGGGTTCCTTATAGAGTCATCCTGAGGCCCTAGGATCTCTGTGTTTGCTTGTGAGTCAGGGAAGAGCTGGGGATGCTAACCTGTGGTTAAGCACTTGCCTAACATCCCTAACACTCTGACTTCCAACCCCAGCTCTGTAACAAAACATAGCTGTTTTTTTAAGGCTTTAATCCCTCCTTAGAGGCCTAAGAAAAGGTATTTAATTTTCTCTTTGGTTTTCCTTTTCTGAAAAGAAGATAATAAGGCTGATATTAATATGACAGTTAAGGACACAATCAAACAACCACAAAAAAAAATTTAGAATGGTGCCCAGCACAAAGCAAGGGTTCTTATCATTGTTTGATTTATAAAGAATGCTTTTGTCCAAATGATATGCTGTGATTGGTCTCATGGCCATTATTCAGACTAGTAGGTACTGTCATAAAGCCTGCACCAGAAGATTGACCATCTCCCACACCCCTCAAGCACACAACTCCCAGTGATTTAGTGAGTCTACAAGTATGGTGCTTAGCTCTGAACTAGAGCAGACACACCCTCTGCCTATCCAGCTTTGACTATTTGCATCTTTTTTATTTGAACTGAGGCAAGGAGGCAGACTCTGGGAACTTCTGTTTTTAAGCATTGGCACATAGCCACAGTGAGGGAGCAGATCCAGTCCAGCACCCTTTGCCACCTTCTGATAGAAGATCTTCATAGTATAATAACACATGTTCTTAACATTATAAGGGACATAGACGATCTAGATATGGCACACTGGTTCAAATTCTTCATAGTTTAATAACGCATGTTCCTAACATAGGGCATAGAAGCTCTAGATAGGGCACACGGGTTCAAATCCCAGCTCTGCTGTTCACGAGCTATTGGTTTCCCCTCCGTGAATTTTGGGAGGAGGGTTTTTTGTTTTGTTTTGTCTTTTTTACTGGGGACAGAATCTAGGGACTCAAGCATGCCACCCAAGTCCTCATACCACACTGTATCCTGAGCTCTCCTCACCTTTAAGACTTGGACAAAGCACCTCACTAACTTATCCAAAATGTCACAAACTTGTTCTAGCCTGTAGTGGCCTTGAACTGGTGATTCCGATTCTGCTATCTCAGTAGCTGGAATAACAGGCTTCCTGTATCAGGTCCAGCACTACAGATATTTTTAAGCCATTAAGAGAATAGTATTTAACCATGTACTGGGGCTTTATTATCAGCTGCAGTTTCTGGCAACAGTAGCAGAAGCTGGTTGTTGGCCCTTTGGATACAGTCATGGAACAGGAGTGTTTTCTAGGATGGGAGGAGGTAGACACTTGCTTAACACTCTTAACTCTTCTCCAATAGACCTTCACAGCACAAACTCCCTGAGAGTTATATTAGGACCTTCCAGGGGCTCAGTGTTAAGGACACTTGTTGCTTTTTCAGAGGACCTGGGTTCTATTCTCAGCACCCCCATGTAACTCCTGTTCCAGGGGATCCAGTGCCCTCTTCTGACCTCTGCAGACACCAGGCACACATACAGTACACATGCACACAAACAAGATGTTCATACACCAAATAAAATTAAAATGAACATAAAATAAATACAGTTAAAAAATTAAGAATCTTCCTGAGAAGCAGAACCAATAGGCGATATTTCTGTGACTGTGTGTGACAATTACTTCCAGTTGTCACCTCGATACAACCTAGAACTACTTGGGAAGGCAGCCTGGACTATGGTGACCTGTAGGCATACCTGTTGGGGATTTTTTTGAACTGTTAAAAAGTAGTAGGAAGACTCACTCTGAACATGGGCAGCACTATTTCATGAGCAGGACTCAGTTGGCATAACTGTGAGTAAAGTGAGCAGAGCCCCAAACATGCTTGCATTTATTGTCTTTGTTCTTGACTGGTCTGATACGACTCTCCAGGTTGCTGCCTGGACTCCCTTGCAGTGATGGGCTATAAACTAACACTGTGAGGACAGAAACACTTTCCCGACTAAGCTGTGCTTTGTCGCAACTTAGGGGTTTGATCAGAAAACAGAAATGAAACTAGGACATCGTGCTGTCTACATCTGTTTACACATCTGTGCCTGTCATCTACATCAATAGCCACTCATGTGCGTATCTGTGTCCATGTTCATATCTACATCTATTATAGAAATTAGTTCACGAAATTATGGAAACCATGGCTGCTCTCATTCTACCATCTGCAAGTGAGACCCTCAGCAAAGCTAGTAGTGAGTCTGAGTCAGAGTCCAAGGTTCCAAGAACCACTGAAGTCAATAGTGCAAATCAATAGTGCAAACACAAAAAGAAACACATATGCCAGCTCAGAAAGTGCCAGACAGAGAAATAATGTTCTCTTTTAGCCTGCCTATTTTATACTTATGCCTCCACATAAGGCCTACCCACATTAGGGAGGCCAATCTGATTCTTAGCCCACCTGTTAAAAGACTAACCCAGAAACCCCTTCCTAGACACACTGGCACTGTTTGACCCAATATCTGGGCTTGCTTTGGCTCAGTTAAGATGACAGAGAAAATATTATATCACCATAATTTTATTTAGATGTCACTTTCAGGATAAACAATGATTTAATCCTAATTATTTTCACTGTCTTTGTATCATTTCCCTAGAGTCAGAATCCCAGGAAAGGCTCTGGTAGGCTAACAGTAGGTCATATACCTCCCATTACATCCCTGTGGTCATGAGAAAAGTTGGCTTGGGAGCGAAATTTAGCACAAAATGAGAGTTCCATGTATAGATAGCCATTGTTATTATTTTTGCCTCTCTCTTTCTGTGTCATTATCAGTGAATCATCTTAGAATGCCTTTGCAATCCAGTTATCCTGAAAACAAACTCAACACCCACCTAACAAATTTGCTTCTTCTCCAGCACCAATAGCTACAATTTGAGTGTGAAGCAGTTCCCTAGCAGTCATTCCAGCTCCTGCTGTAGTATTTCCCAATTTATAGACGTCTTGCCTCCAAGGAAACACCAGGCATGATTACTGAGAGAGTAGCCTTCCAGACTATTTTTCCCACTACACAAAAAAGATCTGCTCCAGCCAGTCTCCCTGAGTAACCCACCATGGGGCTCTAGGAAAGTCTTTTCATGGAGAAAGAGTTCAAGTGTGGCCTGGAAGGGGTGAGAGTCTGGGGAGGTGGAGCCTGTTCTTTTGATTAGTAAGATCAATAGAATCCCAGAAAGGCAGATTTTGCCTTTCTTTACACCTCAAGGCTATATCCACACACTTGTTTTATCTAGACACATCTTCACAGCAACACAACATTAATATGTTAGCTTTGAAAAAATAATAGAAAGACTTCCACTTTTGCAATGTCTGAAAAGGAGAACATCTATCCATTTTTTCTGCTTTCTTCTTCATGTTCTAAACCCACCAAGGCTCTGAGAAGGTGACCCTCAGCATCACCTCCTTGAGCTTCTGAGGTAACCTCAGCATTACATTCCCAAGGTGACTCCCAACATCACCTCCCAAACTCCTGAGGAAGTGACCCCCAGCATTACCTCCCGAAATGACCCTGAGATCCTAAGGAAGTAACCCCCATCATAACCTCCCCAAGATGACCCTCAGCATCTCCTCCCAAAGCTCCTGAAGAAGTGGCCTCCCAGAATTACCTCCCTGAGCTTTTGAAGAAGTGACCCCCAGCATCTTCTCCTAAAGCTTCTGAAGAGTGGCACTCAGCATCACTTCTCTGAGTTCCTGAAGAAGTGACTCCTGACATCACCTCAACCTCTTTAGGAGATTACCCTCAACATCATTGCCAACATCAAGCTCCTTTACTTAATAAATCTTAAACAGATTGGATTAGATTAAAAGAGAAGAAAAAGATCAAGTTCCTCTGTTCTGTTGTCCCCCAACTGCAGCATGGTAATAGGAGTGTCTTCCACAGCCCTCCCTACTTCCTAGAGCATTTGGCTTCACACACCAGAAATCACTCTGTAAGAGGCAGCCCCCTGCAGTGAGCTGTGGCCAAATTCACTGTCCTAGACTTCAGTGTTGATACTATTTCTTCATCCTTTTTCTAGTCCCACCTTTTGTCTTTTGCTATTTTTATTTTATTCTAGTAAAAGAGGACAAAACAATGCCCTACACCCTAATTCGTGTTCAGCAAATGATTCTTTAGTCAATAGAATTCTAGTTACAGCATTGAGCCACCTCCAAGACGTCATCACCCAAGGCCTTGTGAGTTACTCTTTATTTACTTTCTTGTTTGAATTTTGTGCCAAGAGAATTATATGCCCAGGGCTTCTTGTTGGATGAAAGCCACATGGAACAGCACAGAGCAGAACTATGGCTCTCATCCCTCACTACTCCTTAGCTATAGAAATAAATTAACGCTTGTTAGTTTATGCTGCTGAAATGCTTGAGGGTGTTGGTTACATGTTGGAAAAAAATAGATATCTGGCTTAAAAAGCTTTGATTCCTGATCTTCATATGGTTGCATTGGGTCTTTTCTCATTGCTGTGACCAAATACCTGAGAAGATCTAACTCAGGATTGGTTCATTCTGGCCTATAGTTTTAGGGATGCTGTCTGTCACAGCAAGGAAGGCTTGATGACAAGAGCAAGAGCCAGTTGGTCAAACTGCATCTGCAGTCAAGAAGCAGAGAGTGAGCAGGAAGTGAGCCAGGCTATAAACTTCAAGGCCCTCTTCCGGTGACCTACTTCCTCCAATGAGATTCTACCTAAATGTTCTCATAATCTTCCCAAGTGTCAAACACATGAGCTTACTGGTCTATGTCATATTCGGACCACAGCCCGACCTTGATCAGGTCTGCTTTTCTTCTTTCCTGCTTTTCTCATAAAAGAACTAAACAAGATGATTCCTACGTTACCCTGAGCTCTGAACTCAGGCCATTCTTAATAGCTCCAATAATCTTCTTTGTGGATCATTATCAAGTATCTTTGAGCTGAGCGATTATTGCATCATCTTGTAGTGATGGATGGTGTGTCAGGTAAGTCAGCCAAACTACATTTATCAATGCACCATGAGTGTGCATCTCAGTCCTGGGCATAGAAAAAATCCCCAGCCACCATTTGCTGTAGAGGTGACTAAATTGCTGAGGGAGCCAACCTTGGATAATCAGCGAGACTATCTTCTTTCTTTCCTCAGAGGCAAGCGCGTACTTCAGGTAATTCAAGTGCATGTGTTAACTGCTCTTTGTGTGGATGATGAATGACTTAATTGATAGAAGTCAAAGATTTAATTAAGGTATGACATACTTCTGTTTTGTGTGCATAGGAAGTGTCTGCATGTATACAAGTGTGCGTACCTTGGGAAGTCAGAGAGGAATGTTGGGTGCCCCCTTCTACTGCTTTGCAACTTATTTTCTTTAGATAGGGTCCTTCACTGGATCTAAAACTCACCAGATTAACTAAAATGGCTAGAGAGCAAACTCTTGTATCTGCCTGTGCTTCCCTCTAGCACAGGGATTACAGGCATGCACTGACATGTGGATGCTGGGAATTTGGACTTAACTCTACATGCTGGTACAACAAGCACCTTTATCTACTGAGCGGCTCCCCAGCCAAATGACTTCTTGAATGTATCACTGAATGTGTCAAAGTATCACTGAATTATTATTTATCCATTTATCTATTTTGTTAATCAAAAATGTGGAATCAATATATGCAAATTACTTTCTAAAGTGAAACTTAAATCTCTTTTCTGTTAGAGTTTCTTAGATTTCTTTCCAGAGAAGCTAAGTATGTCTATCATTCTTTTCTCTTCTGTTCCATGTCTTAATTAATGGACCATATTTCTGCATTCTTTTGTATCCCAGTCACCTCACTTAATACTCAGGAAGTTGCAGCATTTTTAATGTACGTAGCTCTTTCTTGACATTTTAATGGCTACATATTATACTTTATGTTATTGTAATGTTTGATTCATTAGTTTGTTTTTCTTTATTAAATTTATTGTTTGGCAGTTTTATACAGGTATATAATGCATTCATCCCTACACCCTCTCTGATCCTCCTCCTGCCTTTTCCTCCTTGAAAACCACTCTCTCACTTTAGTGTCTATTGTGTTGGTTATATTTTGTTATATGGTAAAACTAACCAGGGTCATGCGTGTGGGCCTGGCTGGGGAGCTACCACTGGAGAATGAAGATTCACTGAGAACAGTGACTTCCTTTTCCTGCAGCCATCCAGGGCAATAGTGAACCCATGAGCCCCTCCCACATCCTTGACAATGTTGACAGTCCCAAGACAGGCAGCTGCAGCTCTTGAGTTCATGATTGTAAAGTAATGTCATTCCCAAAAGATGTCAGTTCAGTGAAGCTTGTCCCAGCCTAACTGAGATGACTGTCATCATCATGAGTGACCACAGGCATCATCCTGTGGGATATCAAGAGAGATGACTCTAAAGAGACAAAGTTAACATAGGAGTAGAACGTTGCATAAAAGAGCATAGTGTGACAGCCCCAGGTAAAGTGAAGTGTCAGACTCAGTGACAAGGGGAAGGGCGGACAGAGGGATGGGAGGAGGCAGTGGTTTTTTGGGCTAGTTACTGAGTCCTATGGGGTTCCTGAGAGCTAACTGAGAAGGAGAACATTGAAGGCTGGAAATAGAATTGTGAACATCTGCAGGAAAAATGGGAAATTGCACCTTAATAGAATTTTTTTCAAAACATTTTAACTTTTCTCAGAAAAGAGCTATTCCCCCCAAACTCTTCTGCTTCCTCCTATATTCTCGCATCTTTAAATACACCAAACATGATAATTTTATGAGCAAATCATATTATACAGAATACATTTGTAAGTTTCAAAGCTTAAACTTCATAGTGTTATTTTTTTAAAAAAACAGAAGACGGCATACATTTTAGTTTTCCATATAGCTGCCTCATCTGCATGCCTGCATCACAGGATATTTTCCCCTCTTAGGTCCAACATTTTAAAAAACTTTGCATCTGTAATTGAAATTTCTCTTTCCATATGACCTCTTCTCTCTCTGGACATGACCTAGATAGATCATCCACACTGTCTGTTTGCTGTGTGATTTTCAGTAAGCCTTTGGCTTCTCCTCTAGAAAGAAAAACTTTAATAATACTTATTCCACATTGAGATGATTACATGGTGAGGATTGCAGATCTGACACTGTGATCTGTTCATATGAGGCAGACGTTGTTGTCTATTCTCACTCTAGATACCCTTCAGAGAATGCCTTCTGTCAATCTTGGACAAGGATCTCTTACTAATCAGGTCAGGGAGGAAATTGTATAGTGGCACTTAGGGGACTATCAAGAGAGATGACTCTTGGAAGTAGTAAAAATATATAACATTGGGTAGAGAAAAATAAAGGGCCTCTGTAGAAAGGTGAATGACAGGTTTGGAAAGAAGTAAAAGAAGTAATAAGGGTGTGTGTCCCAACCCTACAAGTGATAGAGGACTGATCTCTAAGATATATAAAGAACTCAAGAATCTAGAGCCCCAGACCTTGAATAACCCAATCAAAAAATGGGGTTCAGAACTAAAAAGGGAATTCTCAGCAGAAGAATTATAAATGGCTGAAAGGCACTTGAAAAAGTGCTCATCATTTTTAGCCATCAGACAAATGCAAATCAAAACAACTTTGAGATACCACCTGACACCTGTCAGATTGGCTGATATAAAAGACATAGATGACAGCCTATGCTGGAGAGGGTGTGGAGCAAGGGGAACACTCCTCCATTGTTGGTGGGTGTGTAAGTTTGTTCAGCCACTCTGGAATGCAGTATGACAGTTTCTCAGAAAACTGAGGATCAGTCTCCCCAAGGACCCAACAATACCACTTCTGGGTGTATACCCTAAAGACACATAGTTGTACTCCAATGGCATTAGCTCAACTATGTTCATAGCAGCATTATTTGTAATAGCAAGAACCTGGAAACAACCTAGATGCCCCTCAACTTAAGAATGGATTAACAAACTGTGGTACATCTACACAATGGAATACTACTCAGCAGTAAGAAAAAATGATATCCTAAAATTTGCAGGCAAATGGATGGATTTGAAGAATATCCTCCTGAGCAAGGTATCACAAACCCAGAAAGATAAGCAGGGGATGTACTCACTCATTAGTGGACTCTAAACAAAAAAATAAAAAAATAAAAAGCAAAGCATGCCCACCTGCAAACCACAACCACTGAACAGCTTGGGATCAGAAACACCTAGAACTGACACCTTGGATCCCACTACACCTATAGGAACACCTAACTCTGTCTTGATATTGGGGGGAGAAAACTGGATTTACCAGGAGTGGAGACTGAACTAAGCAATATTGGGACCTTGGGACCTTGGGACCGCCTGCCCATAGGGAGGTGGGATGGGAAGATGTGGAGAAGAGAGAATGACCTGATGTGGTGGGAGAGGGAAGGAACTTGAATAAGGTGCACAAGGATAGAAAATGTGACTTCTTTGTTCATAATAATAAAAAAGGAAAGAAACCTGAGAAGGAAACTGAAGGTATGAATACAAGAGAACCTGAAGGCCACATTTACTGGCTTGTTATCCATGGCTTGCTCAGCTTGTGTTCAGACTTAGGCCAGCTTCGCAGAGGTGACACTATTGGATTAAGTTCTCCCACATCAGTCATACAATGAATGCCTTCACCGAGCAGTCTGATAGAGAAAATTCTCCAGTTGCAAAATGTCTCTTTCCAAGTGACTCTATTTTGTGTCAATTTTACAAAAACTAAGACTAAACTTTATGGTACAGAAATTCTTTATTATTACTGTAATACAGTGATAAATATTATCACTTTAATATATTGCTGTTCATTTGGTAGTGTATAGTCTGTAAGTCTTGGCAAAAAAATATCATGATATCCATTTACCATTAGAATGTTGTACAAAGAGATTTACTGTTTCATGTATTAATACCTCCTTCCCCCAGCCCTAGCAACAAGGCCTCATTTACTTTCTCTATTAATCTCTTTTAGTCAATAATTAACCTCATCAAACAACTGAGCCACAGAGGAAGACTATACTTATATCTTTCCCAGAATGCCATGTAACTTGAATCATTTTGTGTTTAGTATTTTCAGATTGGTCACTTCTGATGAGCATTGCTCATTTATGCTCCTCTGTGTCTTTTCTTTGCTGAAAATAATATGCTATTGCATGGTCTTGCTTTGCCACCTTCAAGATGTGGCAGAGACGAATAATACTGCCATGAATATATATGAAGGTTTTTGTGGAAAGAAAGGTGTCCATTTCCTTTAGGTAAATGATAAAGACATTGAGACCTTGTTCAGCTAGAAAGAAATGTCAAATTCTGTTCAGAATGGCCATATCTATTTTGCATTCCTATGAGCAGTGAATGAAAGTTCTTATTTTTCCTACCTTTGCAAGCATTTGTTGTCAGTGTTCTAGAGAGATGTGAGTGGTTTCTTATTGTCTTAATATGCATTATACAAATTACATGTCTTTAATTGATGACCAACTACCTTTAAGCTATACTGTGTCATTTTATTTAAACAACACAAGAGTATGTACTTGTTTTTCTTCTCTTACAGTTTTTGTTTTATATTTATTATGTGATTTTATATGTACTCCATATATCACAGTGTATTGTCCTTGCATTTTCTTTAAAAATAGGTAAATAATAAAAAATTATCTTATATCAAAAAAAGAAGTAATAGGTGTGTGTATTTGTGTGTGTGTGTGTGTGTGTGTGTGTGTGTGTGTGTGTATGTGTGTGTGTATGTTGGAGACAGGCTGGTCTCAAACTTACTGGGTAACTGAGGATAATTTAGAACTTTTGTTCCTTCTCTGCCTTCTGGGCACTGACTGGCCTTACAAGTGCATGCCACTCTGTTAATAAAGGTTTCCGTCCCCAGTGTTCCAGGCCTAGACCAGAGGTTTGGTCCCACTCTCAGCCCTGCTTAGCTTCAAAAAATCACACACAGGTTTATATTATTTTTACGCTGATTGACCTAGGACCCAGGCATATAGCTTGCCAACTCCTTCATCTGAGCTCAACCCGTCTTGTTCAGCCATGTGGCTCAGTACCTTTTCTCAGAGCAGCATTTCAGCTTCTTTCCTCTGTGTCATCTCCTGGATGGAATCTCTGGGGCATCTGTGTCTGGCGTCTGTCTCTGCTCTCAGAAGTTCTTGAGTTTTCTTAGCCTGGGAGCCCTGCCTACACTTCTTGTCTGCTTTTTGGCAAACCAGCTTTTATTAAACCCATAGGTGGGACAAATAGTTACAATGACAGGAAACAGTAACAACATTATATAATCCCACTATACTACGAACCCTATTTTATGCTGGGGATTGAACCCACAGCTTAGGGAATGCTTGGCAGGTACCCTACCTACCAGCTGTGCTACATCCCCAGTCTGAGAAACACACCTGTAAGATGACCATCTATTTTAATTTCTCTGAAACAGAGAGGATTTCCCAGTTGTAAACTTTCAGTGATAAGACCAGGAAGATCTTGACACATCAGAACAAGTGGGTCACTCAATGTCTTCATCTTTGGAAAGTCATGATGAGCCTTCCCAATGTCCATGAAAAGGGTGGAATGTTCAGACTCCCAGAGAAATCTACATTTCTTGCTGGAGAAATATTGAAAATCAAATGAGAGAACCTGAGAGTGAGAACAATGGTCAGCAGGAGATGATTCAACTACCCTAACTGCCCAAGCAATTTCTATTGACCTCACAGAGTCACACATTCCCAGAGAAGCTTCAAATATGACTTAAAAGTATGTTTGAGGGATGGAGAGATGAATCAGCAGTTAGGAAGAACATTTGCTGCTCTTGTGGAGGACCTGGGTTTAGTTCCCCACACCCATATGGTGGCTGACATCTGTCTGTAACTGCAGCCCCAGGAGATCTAATGCCCTCTTCTGGCCTCTGTGGGCACCAGGCATGTGCACAGTAAGTTCATTTACATTTAGGCCAAATACGGCTAAAAGAAAAATAAACAGATCTTTAAGAAAATGTTTCATAACCCAAACAAGGGTAAAAATCTCTCCACCAGAGCATCCAAGAAGCTGCACTGTTCAGATGGACCTCTGTTGTCTCTCAGAGACCCCACAGCAGCTGAGCTTTCCCTCTGAGAGAGAGTAGCAACTGGAGCATGAAAGAAATCTCACAGGGTCTAATCCAGAAGGGCCATCCAGAGCCCTCATGTGGGAGGACAATAAACGATGGCATGAATGACTAGGGATTTGCCTCTGTGCATCCACATGTTCTGTCCTGGCATCCCCATCCTCAGAAGCAAACATGGGATGGTGATAGTGGTGTATGAAAGTTTTCTAATGCCTCTATTTGATGAAACAAATTCTGCTATATGCTTTCTCTCATTAAATCTCGACAGCCTTGTGACAAACAATTCATTACAAGGGCTTTGCTTCTTTGTAAAACTCATAGTATCTTATCAGGTGGATGCACTTTTGAGTTCCATTCCATGACCTCATAGGTAGTAGGAGAGAAGTGACTCTCAAGAGTTGTCATCCACGCAAACACTGTGGCACGCATAGATCTGCACACACACACACACACACACACACACACACACACACACACGCATGCATAAGCAAACTCCACCCACGAACAAATAAAAATAAGGAGGGGCAGAAAGGAAAAGGTGAAGTTTATCTTGTCTAGCTCCCAGCTATCCCTGGCATGACAGTAGTCACAGAGACACAACTCTCTATCATGCTTCCATATCTACAAACACATCTTTTTGTTTGTTTGTTTTTTGTTTTTTGTTTTTTTGTTTTTTCTTCTTTACTTATTTTGTATTTATCAAAAAAACAGTAAAATTAATTTAAAATGCTGAAAAGTTAACAATAACTATAAAGAAGATAAAAATCATAAGCATGACTTATCAAGGGTGATAATGCAAATAAGATTGCTACACATATATTTACTTTGTGTTCAGCTTTCCCTCTGAATTTTTTTTTCCATCCCTGTATATCTTTATTCAAGGTCCCTTCCCCCTCCCACCACATCAGGTCATTTTACTTCTCCGCAACTACCCATCCCCTCCCTGGGCAGGGAGCAGACAGTCCTATGGTCCCACTGACCCAATAATGCTTGGATCAGTATCCACTCCTGGCAAATCCAGTTTTGTCCCCGCTCCCTCAAGAGTGAGTCAGGTGTTCCTATAGTTGGAATGGGGTCCGAAGGGTCAGTCCAGGGTGTTTCTAAACCCAAGCTGTTCAGTGGTTGTGGTTTGCCGCTTGGGCATGCTTGGCTTTTTTTCTTGTTTGTTTGTTTAGAGTCCACTAATGAGTGAGTACATCCCCTGCTTATCTTTCTGAGATTGTGATACCTCGCTCAGGAGGATATTCTCCAAATCCATCCATTTGCTTGTGAATTTTAGGATATCATTTTTTCTTACTGCTGAGTAGTATTCCATTGTGTAGATGTACCACAGTTTGTTAATCCATTATTCAGTTGAGGGACATCTAGGTTGTTTCCAGGTTCTTACTATTACAAATAATGCTGCTATGAACATTCACCTTTGGAGTGTGAATGTGCGACTTTAGGGTATACACCCAGAAGTGGTATTGCTGGGTCCTTCGGGAGATTGATTCTCAATTTTCTGAGAAACCACCATATTGTATTCCAAAGTGGCTGAACAAGCTTACACTCCCACCAACAATGGAGGAGTGTTCCCCTTGTTCCACATCCTCTCCAACATAGGCTGTCATCTGTGCCTTTTATCTTAGCCAATCTAACAGGTGTTAGGTGGTATCTCAAAGTTGTTTTGATTTGCATTTCTCTGATGGCTAAAGATGAAGAGCACTTTTTC